>VWZK01010051.1:88546-248630 GCA_013396935.1 Baryphthengus martii | reverse complement strand
CCCCCTTTTAAAGTTAGATTGCTCTCTTCCCCCACCCCATCTCCCCGAACAAAAAGCATCGGAGGCAGAAAGTGAATTAAGTGGCTTTGTATTTTTGTGAATGGGTTTTCTTGCTTTGCCTCTTGCCTTCTGTAAGATCCCTTCATAATTAAAATATTATGACTATCCTTATGGTAGCCCTTCGCTTGTGGCAGGGATCCTAATTTGACGTCAATGCAAAAATACTAGTTTCTGGCATAAGGGCAGATGACATTTCATCAGCTAGTGCATGCCCGGTTTTATTTTTATTTTTTTTAAAACCACAGTGCTAAGACCATATGGGCAGATAATGAGTTTAAGCTGATAAACAGCTTACAGATTCGCCCAAATAAAGGACTTTCTTCCTAGAAAACGCATTTTCCTTTAAAATAAATAATGCAGTTCCTGAGTTTTTATTTAATTATCTGTAGTCCTGTCTGTTCTCACCAGGCTGCAGAAAAACAGGCACAACTGCTCCGGGAACAGAAGCTACTGGATTTATGGGGATATGAGTCTTGGATGAGGAAGGACTTGATAAGAGAAGTTCAGATGCTACAAAACTGAGGCTTAAGGTATCTAAATAAGCAGTTGGTGGTCCAAGTTGGCTTGGGAGAGTTCTGTCAGGTAGCACATAGCCCTTGACATCTTGAAGATGACTCATGACAGGAGCTGGTGGCAGGTCCAGGGTCTGGTTGGGAGCTGTAATTAACCCAGATGAGTATCTGTTCTCCTTGCTGATCCTGTGAGGCTGCTGAAGCAGTCCTGGTGTGGGGGGAAAGCTGCAAGAGAACCCCTCCTTCGGCTTTCTCAAGAGTTTTGGACTGGTGTCAGTATGATTTGTTTCTTTAACTTAAGCTGATTTATCAATGAAATGCGAGCGGAAGATTTTTTTGATCCATTTTTCTTGGATTTTTTTTGAGAGACCTCCGAGTAGGTTTTTTTTGAGAAACCTCACAAGTGAGGATTGGAAAGTAACTTGCTTTGGGAAGGGGTGGTCTTTGGTTTTCGCTTTAAAATAACGACTCAAACCTGAGCGGTGTGTTTACATGAGAAGGCAAAGCCTGTGTATTTCTCCCCCAGGATGCATAGCAATGAGCTGTTGGAGATCTGAAATTGCTCATTCCCTTTTAAGTTATTTCTTAGGAATTCTCTTTTATTTTTTTCTTTCTTTCTTTCTTGGAAATGTTTGTTAATCTTAATTGGAAGTAGCAAATGAAGGAAGAGAAAGGTTGTACAGAAAAATCAGTCCAGACAATTCCGTTCTTTCTCATGATGCTTATTCCATCTAAAACTTCCTTAAATCTTGCGTGTCGTCCATTCCCTCCCTTCCCGCCGCTTCTCAGGACTGGGAGGACTGCTGGACTTTAATTGTATTTCGTAGGAAGATACGTTCCAGATGTCTGGAGCGCTGCTTTCTGCCGGTGGCTGCCGTCTCATTTGTAAGGGATACGCCGGCCCTGTGGCAGCCGGTCCTGCTGCGGTTCGTGACTGCCCCGCTCAGCGCTCCTCTTGGGCTTGTGATCCGCTCCTTCCCCTACACCAACATTTCTAATTTTCTTCTTGCTGCTCTTGCAGTCTTGAATTTCCCAAATGGGGGCTAAGTTGTCCTGGGCCGTAATTCCAGGGGGTTCTGGTGAATTCAGTGCCCAGCAAATAGTTGATGGCACTTTTTTTTATCCTCCTGCCCCCCTCCTTAACCTCTTTCCTTGGAGCATTTAGCAGCTGCTTTGCTGTTTATCATTTCTGCATTGGTAAAGAGCTGTCACGGGCTTCATTTAGTATAAATCTGAGGCTGAAAGAAGTGGCTATGAGAAGGCAGTGCACTGATTATTTGGTTTTTGTTAGCCACACCAGCTGCTAAACCAGTTTGTCAGCGTGTTTTTATTTATTTTTGCACAGATAAGATTTAAAGAAACAAACAATAAAGATGTTTCACTCTTTAACAATTGACCCCCAATGGGATTTGCCGCTGTACCTCTGCCACCCTCTGTTCTCCAGCAGTAGGCTTGAAAGGTTTTCATTTCCTCCAAATCTGTAAGCAGCAGCACATAGTCTTCCAGGGTGGTGGAGTTGTGCTGGAGGTGCTGTCCTTCGATGGCGCTTCTGGCTCAGTATCCTGGCGGGGTTGTGTACATGTGATGGGTTTGGACCTGAATGGCTTCTGCAGGTGTCCTGGTACAGGAAGCTTTAGATGACCACACAGCTGATGTGAATGCTCTGTGTTTGGTGGGCAGTGGATGTCCTGAGGTGATTGGGAGTCTTCATGTGGTGTCAGTTCACCCTCACCAACCTGAGTTAGAACATCACCAAACCTGGTATCTTGACATTGTCCTCAGAGATGATGGAACTGGGGTTTGGAATGTCATGGGTTTTCAGTACAGGCCTTCTTTCTGCACAGCATCCCTCCCGTCTCTGTAGTCCCTCCAACAAGGATTCCAATCATGCGCAACTCTCTGGGGGTTCTTGTCCTTTGGGTTTGTTTTTTTGGCCATCTGGATGTTCCCTTTGCTCTGTATTTACTAAATAAATCTGGACTGAAGTGGAAGTTTCCAGCTACTTGAGAAATAAATGGAAAGGTCACTGTAGAAGAGTCAGTTCTTAAACCCATGTGAAGTTCAGATTTTTTTTTAGAGCAGTGCATCGCTTCAGGAGGAAACAGAGGGTGCTGTTGATGAAATAAATGGGGCTGGAACTGAATCTTGCCCATGCACTTGATGGCTCTGGGATCATAGAAGGGGCTGCATGATTTTGTGCGTTAGGGCTTCGATCTGAGTTTGCTCAGTTCAGCCATCGATTGACGGCGTTTAATTCACCTCTGTTCCCTGCCCTTCCATCTCCCTCCTGTGGTTGTTGCGTAGCCATGTTAGAGAGGGACTTTCCTGCGGTGTCTGTGGTGCGTAGTGTGATCTGCCTGGGTCAGTCTTCTGCAGGTAGCTTAACCAGGGTCCTCTTTATTCCCCGTGTCTGTGCTGTTGGTGTCAGGACAAAAATCTTCCAGTGGTTGTTGATCCTGGGGAAGTGGAACTGAACCAAGCTGCTAACGGGGAGAAGTCATGTGGTATGGCAGGGATGAACGTAATCGCTCTTGTATCCTTTCAGACTTCTCACTTGAGTCATAAACTGTTTTAAATACATTTTATGCCACCCCAGATGTCTGGACAGCCAGCAAGACAGCTGAGTGGAGTGGGGTATGGGACCATCTGGTGACTTGTTGACTGTGGGTCAGTGGCACAGCCTGGCAGGGGCTCAGGAGCTTAGAGGCCCTCTCGGCTCATGTACACTGTGTGCGATTACAGCACCGAGTGCTTCGGCAGCTCTGTGCTTCTCCGAAGGCTCGGCGCTGAAATTGTAATGCTAGCAGCCTTCTTTCATGGCCCGATGCCCAGTTTGAAGAAGGGTGATTTTGGTCATGTTGCTAGACATACGTATTTATGGCCCTGTTTCATCTGTTGAATTTAATCTGCTGGGGTATTTTTAACGTTATTATGGAAACAGTTACTATATTTACTCCTTACGAGAAGCTCAGTGTGCGACAGTCTATGAGGAGGGAGTTTTAGAGTAGTAAAGACTCCACTGAACGCTAGTGCCTACATTTCTTCAGGAAAAATAGTCTAAATGAACTGACTGGCACTTTGCCTGTTCTGGAGACGTGGCTCTCACAGGGCACGGAACTGGAACATGCTGCGCTGGGAAAGCAACGACAGGACTTGTTCTTGGCTCACTTGACGGCACCTCTCATGTCCTTGAGGTGCGAAGAGAACCGGATCTTCTTGTACGCAGGGAGCTTATGCCGGTACCGGGCTAGATTCTCAGACCTGCTGAGAACCTGTTTCTCATGGAAGTCTCTGGGGCCTGCGGGTGCTTTTCAGATGGACTTCTCAAAAAATGCTGCCAGGGTAAATGAGAAATTTTCCAGGGTATGGAAATCCAGTGGATTTTGGAATGGGAATCACTGTCGCTGTTGTTGGTGTACTTACCACGGAATGCCACAGGTTGGAAGGGACCGCTGAAGGTCCCCTAGTCCAGCCCCAGGTCATCTAGTCCAACCCCAGTTTATTCCTGTCATTGTTTGAAAACCGAATGCTTTTCGATGTCAGCCTTGCTGGTAATAATTAGTGAGGCTTAATAGTGATAATCATGTGGTGGGTCCACAGTGGACATGCATGAGAAATAGCTGACAATTAAGGACTGAATGTCACAGAATGTTCTTAAGATGCGTGGACTTTGGATCTGATGTATTTTTGAGTTGCTGACTGCCTTTTGTTCCTCCTAATGTCGGAGGGGATTTTTGGAGCTGCTTAGGATGAGGCACTTATTTTGTGTTGATAACAAAGCTTTTGCTTCCAATGGGAATGTGGCTGAAGCGCAGGGATCTTCTAGAGTTGCACCAAGCTCTGTTTCAGGCAAGCTACAGGAAGAGCTGAGAGCTGGTTCTGGAAATGCTCGAGGCATAGCACTGGAAGCACCACGAGATCTCTTTCACCTACAACATTTTATTTTTGCTGGAAGGAACCAACAGTTTCACGCTTTACTTTTTCATAGAATCATTTAAGTTCGACTCAACCTTCAAGATCGAGTCCAACCTCTAAGCTAACGCTACCAAGTCCACTGCTAAACCCTGTCCCTCAGCACCACATCTACATTGTTTTTTAAACCCCTCCAGGGATGGTGATTCAGCCACTTCCTCGGGCAGCCTGATCCAGGGTTTCACAATCTTTTTGGGGAAGACATTTTCCTAGATTAGTAAATATTTTTTTTTCCTATTTTGTGTTTTCATACTTTGATTTTTTTACTTAGAGATATAAATGCCAGCATCGCTAATGTGGGCTCGCTGTAGAGCCTCTTTGGCTCCGGGATAGTTGCGCTGCTTTTCTGAACATCTGTTTCTCCAGCTGTGAAAATGAAGACGGTACCCTCAGCATGTGGGTGTGATGAACACTCTTGTTAGCTAATCTCGGCAAAGTGCGAAGCATCGTCAGTTGTTTGAAAGCCTGGAGGTTTATAAAATGGTGTAAGCCACAAGCTTACGTCTTTCTTAGGGAAGAGGAGTACCAACTGGGAGTCCTTCTGGGGCAACAGGGGCGAAGGGTTTGTGGGGGAAAAAGAGGGATTTGCCCACCATGGAGGACCTGAGTCAGACTCATGCCTCATTCTAAACTTTTACATAAGGTCTGACTGGATTTACTTGGAGCTTTGTAAAGCGTCTGTCCAGGGCTGGATTTTGCCCCCGCACGGCAGGGTGATGCAGTTGAGTTTCCTTTCATTGTTTTTCCAGTTGTGTTCCTCCCTCCACACACTTGCTTTTTGTGATCAAAGCTCCATTCCTTAAGGATATGCCAATGCCTTGTAATAATGCTCAGAAGGTCCCCTGTGGGGAACAGCTCTGATTAGACACGGAGAAAATTCTTCGATTCTCTTCATACTTCTCTCCATTAGGAACATCTTGTTGATAAAAGGTGTGGGTTTTCTTTCCCCTTGCTGTTACTACTCCTTTTTTGGCTCCCCTCCTCCCCAGACGCTATATCCTCATTCTTTACGCTCTCCCGTTGTCTCATCTTATATAAACTCAATTCCTCGGTTCTTGCTTTTTTCAGCTCATTCTTTTATCTTCTACAGTGCTCAATGAATGCTTAAAAATAATAAATATTAATAATAGGGCTCTTTGAACCAGCAGGTTCCTTGCTGCTTAAACTCACCTTTTCCTGCTGCTTATCCCCTATTAGAAGTTGCTGTAATCTGCAGATTGTAGCTCTAATAACTTCTGCGGCAGCGGCTGCGTTTTGTGACAAGTGTAGGATTATAGCTCCGGGTGGGGAAGTGGCAGCAGGAGCAAAGAGACCCTCAAAGGCACAAAGATGTTGTTTCTATTGAAACATTCTTAGCAATAAAGGAGGAGAAGCCAGAAAAAGTTAGTGTGGGGATATCTAAGTCGCCCTTCTTACACCAGCTTCCATGGAGTGTCGGTGACCTGTGTCGGATAATCCATCGTTGCACACGAAATCCTGTGTTTCGAAGGGGGAGAGCATTCCTTCTGGAGAGCCTCGCCTCCTCTCCTCTGGTTAACGATACAAGCTGCTGCTTCAGGAGGAGAAGAAAGAATCCTGAGGTGTCCAGGCAAACTTCAGGAGGCTTTATTTGTTTCTTCTCCGCAGAGCTGGCCTGGCCCTACTTGGGCGAGGCGAGAGCCGTTCCTCAGCAGAGCCTCTGCTGGGTGGGTTGCTTCCAGGCTTATGTCTTCAGCAGAAACCACACTGGTTAGTCCTGGAGGCTAGGACTGGCTGGGAGTTTTTCAAGGAAACGATTTGCCTGCAGGAAATGCTGATTTATTGAAACCAGTAGTGCTTTGTGGGAAAGGGTTGGTCTCCACTCAGTTCTCCTTGGGTGAATTTCTTGGGTTTGGGCTAGAATTTCTTAGTCAAAACAGAGAGTCTGGCTCAGAGCCAAGTGGTTGGGGTTTTTCACCTATGCTGCCCCAAATCCAAGACAGGGTCCTGAGAGCAGGTTTCCTACATGCCAGGAATGCGTGTCCAAACGGCGGGATGGCTGTTCTAGAGCACGTGGGGTTTTTTGCACGAAGGATTCCAAGGTGGAGTCCAAGCCTTCGTCCACATGTGAAATGAAGAAAAATATTCTGAGTGTCAAAAAACGTGGTGGGATGAGAAACTGCGTTCCCATCCAGGTGTCCTCGTGTCTCCCTCAGTGGCCTGGCTGTCTTTCCTCGCTGGTTCTGCAGGTTTGTATCTCCCCTGGAGGCGCTCTTCATGGAGCGGAGTGAAGAATCTCTGGAGACCTTGGCAAAATAATCAGCATGTCAGTCACTGGGGGAGAGCAGCTCACCCTGAAGCGCCCGTCGCTGCTGTATTTTGGCAGGGTCAAGGCTGCACGAGGCCACAGAGCTCCTGAACCCCTCCTTTTGCCGAGGAACAGTGTTAGAAAAGCACCTTAAGCAGCCAAGGCAAATAGAGCCGAACGCTGCTGGTGTGTTTGTGCCTGGGCCATTGTTGTTGGGCAGGGTAGGAAAAATAATGCTCAGGGCAAGAGAGGAGCTTCTTGGAACAGGATGAAACACTCTCCTGCTGGTTTGATTGCAGAAAGCTCAGCAAAGGCAGAGGAACACGTGGTTTCGGTAATAAGCCTCTTTCTTCCAGTTTTTTCTCTCTCCCCCTGTTTTAGGGGGAGGAAAGTGATCCTCTCTTCATCCTTTCTTGATTTTCTTTGGAGAGCGAGGAGAGAGCAAGAAGAAAGGCGGGAGGGGATCTGGGGTGAGCAGGGGGCATGCTTAGCTAGGGCAGTTGAGCTCTGCACCATCCAAGCCCCTGGCTCTGGTTAGTCTGGAGTAGCTCAACCACCGAGTCCCTATTCTCTGTGTGCTGCTGGGCTGCCGAGGGGCTCCCTCTGTCCTAAAAAGCGGGATTGCAAAACTGAGGTGCACCCTCTGCCTTTACTTCCTATTTTGTTCCCCCTCCCTGCTTTTAAAAAAGGGGGAAGAAAAAAAAGCTTGGGGTTGAAGCTTCATCATTATGTGGACAAAGGCAGAACGCTCCTCTGAAAAATAAAACGTTCCCAGGCTGTTGCTGTGTGTTTGAGGTTTAAATAACGGGAGTTGCCTGTTTGCAGGAAGAAAATGCATCACCAGATGGTCTCAGCTAACTCATTTTAAGAAGATTTTTTGTTCATCTTGTGGTAGATGAGGAGTCTGAGCTTGCCTTTCTGGTTTCACCACCTCCTTCTCCTTCAAGTTGAAGTAGGAGGCATGAGGTGAGTTTGCAGCACAGAGAAGCGTGGAGCAACAGAAGGCCTGAGCTGGGGGAAAGCAGACCCAGGAGCTCCACGCAGCTCTGTCGGGTGCAGCACGGAGGAATCCACAGCACACAGTCAGTTCTGCAAATCCTGCCATGTCAGAGCACTCGTGGGTGTGGGGTGAGCTCGGTGTGTCTGCAGAGAGGCAGGCTCCAGATACGGAGTGTTTGAAAAAAGCAAATCAAAACACCCCAACTCTGGCTTTTGTGGAGTTTGGGTGATAAAAAGGCAATACTTCTTTTCAGTTAGCTGACGCTAATCTCTTCGTATGTTTTCACAAAGAATTGAGCTAAGAAAAGAAAATATTTCTTTGAAATTCATCAAGTCGAAGTCTTCTGTCTTTGATTGAAGTGTCAGCAGATTTCTGCCTCTTGCTTCTTCTGGTTGCAGTCATGAAAGGAACCTCTCAAAGGCTGGTTGCTGATGTTCCTTAGGTCCTTGGGAGGAGGAAGGTAAGCTGCTCCTCTCCGCCAGAGGCTCAGGCTGTGCTCTTACTGATAGCTGGCATTTGGGAATTCTGTGAGGCCTTTCTAAGGACCATACTGTTTGCTCACAAAAGTCAGTTTGTGTCTTCTAATGGCCAGACTGCTCTGCATCCGTTTCATGTCTGTATTCTGCACGTTGAAGTGTATTGAAATTATTGAGAAAGTATAGAAATTCTCGAGAAAGAGCTATTGATCTAAGACTTCACTCTCTTCTTCTTGATCTTCTGCATCAGGGATGGAGAACTGGAAAAAAAATGAAGCTGCATTCTTCAGCTGGCACCTTTTAATTCTTTCTGAAGTGCAACAGTGTGGAGTGGGGCAGACCGTTGATTTTTATCTGGGATATGATTAAATATGATAGCCTGGCTGTCTTGCAGATTTGTCAGTAACTCTGCGGGGGCAGGATTTGTCACTTCCTTCCCTTTTCCTGTTCTGCTGTCCCTGAGCTGTTTTCCTTCTGATGGATCCTGCCCAGCGAAGCAAGGAGCGGCCCAGATACACTGCTGTTCAGCAAGGAGGTGATGAACAGATGCTGTTGTTGAAACTGGTGATAAGGTAATTTTCTCACCCTTCCTGTAGCTGTAAATGCATCTGAAAGAGGATTGGTGCCGCTGGCAGCATTTGTTAGGGTGTGTGTACTCCTGGTGGTGGGTTTATTTTGAGGAGGGGGTTGTTGAGGAGGGAAGGGTTGTTTGGTTGGTTGTTTCTCATAGAGAAAAAAAAGCTCTTCTGAAGTCTTGGAAGGATTGTGATGGGGGAGGGGGGGGATTCTTAGCTCAGCCAAAATAGTCAATATTTTGTGGTTTGGGACATGCATTAGAGCGTGGAGTCTACGAGTCATGGCCCTGGGATCAGAAGCTCCTTGTTTACCTTGTCCTGCAGGGCACTCACCTCTGCTCCTGCCCTCTTTTGAATGCCGACCGCTGGCCTGCTAAAGGTTCTTTGAAGCGTGCACAGGTTTATAACAAGTGTTTTCCTGTGAACAGACTGGCTCTTTCAGACTGTTTACCCCCCAAAAAATTGTTTGTGGAGAGGGTATAATCAGGCCTAATAGTCCTTAACAAGTCAGTGACTCCTCGAGTGGTCCCATTTGGTGGAACCTGGGAAGCGATGTGGCCCTGAGGCGTTTGCCCGTGGTCAGTGCAGAATTCCTGACCGAAGCTACCAAGTGAGGTGGCTGCTCTCTCTACCCCAGGCACTCCTGAGTGTTTCCTTGAGACAGCCATTTGCTTTCGAGTTGTGAAAAAGGCTTACGCTGTAAAGAAAAAAAGGGGGGGGGGAGGGGTGGGGTGGGCAAAAAACCCTTCTCAGGCACAGGTGCGGAGGAATCTTAGTGCCAAGTGTGCAGTTCCAAACCCCAGCTTTGTTCCTGGCACTGTAACGGTGATAAAAAATTCAGCCTTGATCTTGGGGAGAGCTCAAGGCCCTGAGCTTGTGTTGAATCGGGGTCGAGGTTTTTAATTCGCTCGCTGTGCCGAGACGCCGAGTGCCTTCCGTGGCGGCTGATGTCGGTGGGGGACGCGTGCGCGCTCGGCGTTGGGGGAAAAAACAGCGTGTGCCTGTGTTGTGAGCCGCGAGGTGCGGGTCTCTAGCGGGGCCGCGCTGTCGAAGACGGTGCCCCTCTCGTTGTTTCTTAATTAAACCCCAGACACTTTACGAGGCTTCTCTTGAACTTCAGGTAGCTGCTTTTCTTGAGACTGCGTATTTGAGACTTCTAGGCTGGCAACTCCTTGGAGCTTTCTATTAAGGTATTAAGGGGAGGAAAACCAGTTGGTTGCCTCAAGCTGAGGAGGAAATGCTAGACTTGGAGGATTATCTCGGTGCAATGAATTTTAAAGACATTTTGCTGTATGTATGTGGAAAGCTATCAAAATGCTAATGGTTCCGCTGTCTTTTTTAACCCTTTCAGCTTATGGAGCTGTTGGAGGGGAGTTGGGAATGGTGTTACTCAACTGCAAAAGGACAGTGCAGCCAGAAATTAAGTTTTTAGTAGCTTTTCATCCATTAGCCAGAACTTCTCCCTGTTATAAGGAAGAATGCTGCACCCATTGTTTGGGCAGACTGATTCTGTATGCTCAGTTGAGCCCATCTGCAGGTGTGGTGTAGGTCAGGTACTCCCTGAATCCAACATCCTACAGGAAAGGCTGGGGGAGGGCTGAGGAGCTCCTGCCACCAAAAAAAAGTGAAGTGGGAACCGGTTTGCAGTGTCTTGGTGGCTCCTGCAACAACTCAAGGAAGAGCAACGGAGCTGGGGAAGGGTCTGGAGCAGGAGTGTGGGGAGGAGCGGCTGAGGGAGCTGGGCTTGTTCAGCCTGGAGCAAAGGAGGCTCAGGGGAGACCTTCTGGCTCTCCACAACTCCCTGAAATTCAGGAGCTTGGAGCCAGGGGGATCGCGCTCTGCTCCCAAGGAACAAGCACCAGGACAAGAGGAAGCGGCCTCAAGTTGCCCCAGGAGAGGTTTAGATTGGAGCTGAGGAACAATTTGTTCCCCTGCAGAGTTGTCCAGGCCTGTTGCAGGCTGCCCAGGGCAGGGCTGGAGTCCCCATGATACCTGGAGGGGTTTCCAAGGCGTGGAGATGTGGTGCTGAGGGACAGGGCTCAGTGGTGCCCTGGCAGGGATGGGGGAAACAGTTGGACTCCAGGAGTTTAAAGTCTCTTCCAACCAAAACTATTCTATGACTCAAGGAGCAGACTGAAGGGTCAGTGCTTCCCCACCTGGTTTTTGGGCCGTGTACCCTGCCCACGGTGCCCTACCCTCTGTTGTACGAGAGGCCTCTGTGAGTTTTGGGCCGGAGGGGAGGTGTGACACTGCCAGAGCAACTCATCCAGCCAAGCCCACACCTGGGGCTGGATGGGTCATCCTGCCTGCGGCAGGTTGGACACAAGTCTCCTACAGTAGTGGAGGTGCATCCACCTGCTTGCTCCAGTTTTCCACCAAGGAGACTAGTTCTCCTGGCTCTTTCGCCTCACCATTCCAACCAAAGGAAGACATGGGCTTCAGGTGGACGCAGAGCTCAGAGTGTTGTGTTGGTTTGCCGCAGGAGCTGGGCAGCAGGACGTGCCTCGGGTGCTGAGCAGGTCCTGGATGCGCAGGAGCTCTGGGCTCCGGTGGCTGCCCCAGGCTGCGGGGCTGGCTCGGGCTGCACGGGAGGCAGGTGGGCATCTCCCCCTGGGGATGCTTCTGGATCTGTGAGGAGCTGCTGCTCCGGTTACTGAGGATTTTGGCTGAGGGTTTTGACGTGTTAGGAATACGCCGATCAGCTCCACAGAGGTGCTGTTAATGTTCCGCTTTGGAGGTGCGTAAATACTTGGATAACTGGCGGTATAAATAACTGAAATTGTGAGCGTTATTAAGCCCACGAGACTCAGTCATCCCTTTAGCTGTCTCTGAAATATCGCAGAACAATGGGTCTGTCTGTGCTTATTTTTTATAGTCAGGACCAACCAGGCAATATCAGCCCCCAGGAGAGCCCAGATCACTCAGCTGCAGTGTTGCCTTTGCCGTTGAGCTTGTGGCTTTCAGGTTTCCCGGAACTTTCATTGGGTTTTTTTGTTGTTTTGTTTTGTTTTTTTAAGGCATATTTATTACTAAATATTAGCTGCCGGCTTATATCCTGTCTTCAAAGCATCAGTGTTTTGCATTTTGCAGCTGAAGAGACTGGTCGGCAACGCGTACTGGGAAGTGACCACAGTAAAGGGAGAGACACTGGAGTAGGCTTTTCTTTTCTGATTCAGCACGAGTAGGATGAGGTATTGCTTTGCTTGGGGCGTCTTACGCGAGGTTGGAGAGGACGCTGGGGTAACCAGCTCTAGGGAAAACACTTCTGACTTGGATCGTTCAAAATGATCCGAAGCTATGGCTGGTGCACAGTGCACTGAGCACTGGGGTCCTTGTGACCTGTGTTGGCCGTGATTTCCTGCGTGGCTTTTAGCAAATTTATTTGTTTGAGACAGTGTGTGTGTGTTTAGCTATTTGGGAGAAGGGACAAATATTCTCCTCCTCTGTTTTATTTTCCCAGCCTGGACAGGTACAATCCGCTTGTCAATCTCATGGATACTTAAAGGCTATTTTCAGTGGACTCGACTCTCTCTGATCCTCATATTTCTCAGTGGGTGACTTCAGGTGTTGCAAACAACACCTTTTAATAAGAAATTATTCCACCTGAGGTGTTTGCGACCACTGGGAAAAAAAAACCTTGTTACCTTTTCTAACTTAGAGTTACTCATTTTCTTGCACAAGGTGTATTTTGCCTAATCTTGAAAGCTTAAAATTGCACATGTGAATACGTGGCTCTTAGTGTGTCCGTAGCTGTTTTGTGGACAAAAAATCTTAAACTATGCAACTGTTTTGCAGTTTCTGTTTGGTTTTTTTTGTGTGTGTGTAAAGAGGAGGGAGCCTGAGCTGTGCTTCCACGCTGCTGGCAGATGGAGGTACTGGCAGTGGGAAAAGCAGGATTTACAGAGGAATGTGTGTACATGACGTATCAAGCTCACTTCTGTGATTAAGTCTGCAGTTAATCTCCGCAGATTAAATACTAAACAGAAATGCGAAAGAAAATCCACTGCTATTTATGCAGAAACACACCGGGTAGGGTCGGGGTTTGGATGAGCCTGTGAAGCAGGTTGTTGGGCTGGCCAAGGGGGTGTCCAGGCATGGTCTGGGCAGGGGGGTTACTGGGAGGGGATGGGTCACCCCCTTTGATGGAAGGCAGAGCAGGTGTTCGTTTCATTTAGGGTTGCTGATTCCGGTGCAGAACAGAATGGGAATCTCTGGCTTCTTCCTTTTGTATTTTTTAATTGCTTGCATAATTTTAAAGCCCTAATTCTCCCTTCTCTTGACTGATGGAGGAAAAAAGGGGTGCTGAAATGCCAGAATGTCAGAAACCACAGTCTAGAACTTCCAAGTTGCCGTCCCACAGCTGTTTGTTGGCCTCTTAGTCTATGTTCCTCAGGTGAGGAGGTTCGTAGAAGATCCAGCGTGTGACAGAAAGAGGAAACATTCCCAGTTTGCTCAGGTTGGACATATCTGTGCTCTCCTATCAGAGCAATAGAGGTTTGGCATATTGGAGTTGTTACGCTCTAGGAGATTTCAATCTCTATTGTAGCAGTAATTGTTTCCACCAAGAAGCTTTGTTATCTCCAGATTCCCAAGACTGAGGACACCTTGCCCCGGGATATGTGCCAGCATGATGGGTAGGACACCTTCTGGGAAAAGGAAAGCGCTTGGTTCAAATATTGCCTTGAAGTTAGGCAAAAAGAGGTCTACGAACCAGTTTGCAGTATTCCAGAAGCCAGGCACTCGGCCAAGCTACCGGCTGCAGGATGAGCCGTGGTGGTTGTCCATGTGTGTGGTCTTAGCCCGTGGCAAGTGAAAGGTAAATGCAATTTAGCTGAACTCTCTCGCTGCTAAATTCAATTACCTCCCACCCGCTGCAGGGGATGAGCAGGCACATGGAGAGCTACCACAGCGCCGTTGATGTGCAGCCTACCAGAGCTTTGTTGGGGCCTCCTCTTGAGTGTCCTGGTGACCAAACAACAGGTCAGAGCCAGCTGCAAGGAGAAGGAAGATCTAGTTGCGCCACTGATGAGAGAACACTGTCGCTAAGTCTCGTAATGGTTTTAGTTTTGGGAGTTGAGGCTGCTGAGTTTGGGGTTGGTGGAAACAGAGGTTTTCAGCAATTACCGTACCTACTTTAAAAAAAGGAATGTTTGCCTTTTCCAGCAGATCTGTTGACTCCCTTGCCAGCTGGGAGGTCCTCTTGCTTGTAACAGGCACTGGTGCCAAACACATTTTTCTTCTCTTGGGAATGTGTTTCCTGGAAGGTTCCTTTCATCTGCAGTGAATTCTTGTGCTTTAAACACAGGAAACATTACTGGGTTTTTTTCCAAATATCTGTGAGAACTTTTTTTTAACCGATTTAATAGTCCCATTTGACAGCAGAGCAGGCAGCCGTCTGTCCTCATCTTCAGTGGCACTGTCTCTAGGATCGGGACTTCACCTGGGGACGCCAGGATGTCCTGAGTGACCTGGTCTTGCCCATGGACAATTCAACAAACCTTGGCAGGCTGGAACCGTGCCCAATTTGGCTGCCATAAGGGGGTTTGGAAAGGAATTGGTGTAGCATGGTGTTGGAAAGGACACAGGATGGCACTTTTTCTCCCTTGCATTTCCAATAGGAAGAGCTGTCTGCCAGCAAACGCTGTGCTGTGAGTCTGTGCAGAACAACTTGAGGAGACCGAGGATTGTGAGAGGTGCCTTTGCTCTGGTGGGCAGTGGAAAGGTCTCACCCTGGCCTGACCCAATCCTCAGGGACTCAACAGCTGATGGTAGTGAGGTGGCCCGTGCTGGCTTCAGCATCTCTAGGAGGAGAGGGGAATGAGGGCTTCTTCAGAGGAAATATTAAATCTTTTGCCCCCCAAACTTAGCAGAGTGAACATGAACATGGTGATGGGCAGGGCTTTCTGCAGTCCCAGTGGTCATCACCTGAGCGGTTTGGTACCGGTGATGTGACATCGGCAGCACCATTATGGGGCCAGGGTCACAGATGCTTCCATGTCCTTGTGATTTGGCTAAGCATCCTGTTTTCTTCCAAGCCAGGGCTGAAATCTTCTGTTACTGGCTGCTGAAAGCGTTTAGGCTGGAAATCGTCCTGTTCCCATCATCTCCCAGATATCGTTCCAGCTCGGCCCACCCTTTTCCGCAGCTCCAGTCCTTCTCTTTTCCTGGGGTTTTCTGGCAGCCAAGGTCAGAATATATTTCTTAAAGATACATGAGGGCTAGCGTCTGTCGCTTGTGACACGGATCGTTGCACATGGAAGACTTTGTGGGCAAGTTCATGGGCAGCCAGCACCCGCTGCACAGGGAAGACATGGCTAAATGGGAATTAGGATTAATACTGGGTTTAAGATTCTCATAGTTCGCTGGTAATAACCTAATCTCCTCAAAGGCTGCAGGCAGGCTGGCAGCCCTCAGCTCAAGGCTGGTGTTGTTTGCAAAACCGGAAAGAAATTGAATTTTGATACTAAGAGCGCTTTAATCGGAGCGCTTCAAGCTGGGGATGAGCGGTGTGTGCTGTGGCAAAGGCAGCCTGTTAATTTCTTTACTGTGTGACAGTCACTTTGGCTTCTAGGTCTTTGACAGTGGTATCTTTTGTTTCCTTTTTGTAAGAGCTCAGGGATTCTGGTTGATTTTTGAAATGTACGAATTGCATTCTGGAAGTGGACGTACCAAAGCCTCTGCGTGGGCAGCGTGAGCTCTGCCCGCGTAGGGCAGCAAGCACTCCCTGCTGCGAGGTGTTTGCGCTGCTCGATGTCCCTCAAGGGAGGAGGCTTGAGAGGCCATGGAAGCGTGGAGCTCCTCGGGGTGAGGGGGTCAGGTCGGTGCAGCCTAGTTCTGTTGCTGCTGTGGTGAGAAATGAGTTGGGGAGTCTGTGTGGGTTGTCGGCCGAATTGTTTGTCATTTGGGCCCGTGCTGGAAGACAACGTGTTTTCAGGTGAATTGTTCTTGCTTCTCCAGTGGCTGCAATGCAGTGTCCTGTGTACTGGGTCTCTACTCCAAGCCAGACATTTACTTAGGTACCCAAATAACTTGTCTTCATTTTAATCTTGATTAAGGCAGAGTTTATGCGTTCTCAAACAGCACAGAGATGTAAAGTTCACCTCTGTTTCTCCTTTTGATTCCAGCCTCCTCTTGGATAGCAGTTTAGATCGGTTCTGCCCAAACTTTGAGAGCTGTCTTTGCAAGACAGCTTTGTTTTAGATCAAGAGCCCACCCCGCAGCTGGGTCTCCTTTGCAGAGGGTGACAAAGGTCTCTAGTTTGACAACATGTGCTGCTGGCAGTCCAAATCTGTGTCTGAGTCACTGAGGCTGGGAGGAGCAGAGAGACAGTGGCTAGATTGGAGTGGAAAGCTTGTCCTCGTGCTGCGGATACCATTCAGTATCCGTGTTGCCAAAAAGTTGTCTGCAGAGGTGGTGATGAAATGCCTTTATCGAGACCCAAATCCAGTCTATCAAATTTAGGTTTTTTTGAAAACCTGCTTATTCAGCCCTCACCTTGATGGATTTCTTTCGATTGTTGTCCTGCTGCTTTTGCGTTGGTCCTCCTTGCTACGGCTGCCTTTCCTCTCGCTGGCTGCTTGTGCAGACCCTATTCTCAAATAATCCTGTTAATCTTCTAGATAATCTTTAAAACATTTGCCATCAAGCAGGACATTTTTTTCCGAGGTATGAAGTTTCCCTGCATACCTTAAGTCACCTGGCTCTCGGGATGTGAAATGGAGGAGTGCACTGAAGCTTTGCCTTCCCAAGTCTCAGGGCCCATGCGATGACTTGATGAAGATTTGAAAGACAGTGATTTTTATTTCATTTATTATTGCAAATGTCTGTCCTCATTGTTCGCGGGGTGTGAGGCGGCATCAGAAACATCAAGTCGATTGGAATTCAGATTCCTGCGAGGCCCCACAAGTCCCTTAAAGCACAAGTCTGTTGAAGGCAGGTTAATGGGAAAGTTTCTGGCTTAGTTTGTGTTCTGTTTTTAAAAGCCATGTCAGGCAAATCTTTGGTCTTTCAGCTCCGTTTCTTCTTCTCCTCCACAGAGATTAATGGCAAGGAAAAGCGTATAGAGAGGGAGCCCAAACGAGTCCTGCTCCCAGAGCAAAGGTCATTAGAGACACACGTGGACGGTGTGAGCACAACCAGGTTTGTTCTGACCAGTGAAAAGCATCCAACCCTCTCTGACTTTGAGAGACTTTAGCCCTCTGCAGGAGCCAAACAGCTCGGGTTAAGGCATGAAACACTTCATGGAAGCGTCTTAAAACTGTGGCTTTGTTCCGTAGAGGATTTGGTCCCTTGAGTGTTTCTGGTGCGTGGTGGAAGGTGGCAAGGAGCGCTTAGAACAGCTCTGCGTGCTGAGGCAGTGCTCAGTGATTTCTAAGCCTGCAAAAATCACGGAGAGCGGGTGTTACTGCCGCTGCTCACTGGTCTAGCTTCTAGCAAGCAGAGAGGGAGCTGTTAAACCCCTCCCAACAGAATTCGGGGTGAGAGGGAATGTTTGTGTTACTTCAGCTCACCGCAAGGAGCTCGGAGAAGAACAACAAGCATGGTGATAGTGTTTAAAAAAACAAACAAACAAACAACAACCGATCAAAACAAACCCCCAGACCAGCAGCAACACCAACAAAACCCTCTCGCAGATCAGCAGGACGTGTCTACCCCGAACAGGAGGTTTCAGGAGGCTGAGGTTCTGGTGGTGGCTGCTTTGAAGTGTGTAACTGTTGAGGGGGAAAGAGGTGGCACGCTGGGCCACCTGGGCGTGAGCCAGTAGGTGCATCGAAGGTAAAGCACTCCTTGAAGTCCAGGAAGTTTTGATGGCTGGTTTGGCCGAAGCCTTGGTATTTATTACAGAAAGGAAATTGTGCTGTGTCTCTCTTGTCATAGCTGGTGGAGCTGTATGGCTGTGAGTAGACTGATCTCTTGCTCGTAGTACCTTAGAGAGCCCGGAGTGATGGAAAATGTGTCTTGTGAGCGCTCAGTGGCCATTTCTTTCTCTTTCTTCAACTGAGTCAGCTCTGTGCTCAGCAGTGAGGCTGACAGGGGCCCTTCCCCAGCACGTGGAGCTGCACCTCGGAGCTCACTGTGCTCGGAGTCTTCTTACTGAGGGTGCTGCGCTTTCCGAAGCGGCTGCAGCCTTGCCCGTGGAAGGCCGGCCAATGCCACCACAGCTCGTACAGCTCCGCCAACACTTTTCCTTTCAACGTTTCCCAACCGCGGCCAGGAAGGCGCAGCCCCCGTGCTCTGCCGCATCCGTGTTCCCATCCAGCTGAACCGTGGCGGGACGATCTGTAAACATCGCTGTGTGTTCTGACGGTGAGCGTATGCGAGCTGCTGGCGCGCCTTACTCGTTTATAGCCCCCCTGTGCCCCCTGCCAGCTCAGCTGCTGCTTTATCGCTCCTGATAAGCGGGTGTATGATCTGAGGCAGAGCCGTCAGCCAGAACTGAAGGCAGGCAGGAGTCCCACGTGCATCGTTTGGGGGCAGCTTGGTTTCTTTTCTGATAAGCCCGTGCCTCTCGCGGCAGCAGAGCGCACACTCCTTTTAAACCCGTAATCATAATCCTCTTTGCAGCCGGCGCTGCGATCCCCACAGGAAGCATTAGCAATATCACAAAGTGCGGAGACTTCATTGTTTTCCCCTAATCTGCAAAGGGAGCTGAGACAAGACGGAGGAAACTTTAACCTATTCCGTGCCTCAGCGGTAAATAATTAGTTTTTTTACTGAGTGGGAGAACAGGAGGGAAGCCTCTCAGTTAAGATAAAGTAAGTGCAAGGCACACAGGCTTATCTTCCTCTGTGGAATTCCAGAGAGGACGTGTCCTTGAATCCGCCTGTCTGGCATGCCTTGGATTTTATTTGGGAGAAGTGAGTCTATCAGAGCTGCCCTGAAGTGGTCGCTGGGTGTAAGGCACCTCTTGCCAGGAAATGCTGTGGCCCTGCTTTAGTTTAAGGGCCATGAACAAAAGGCGCTGGGTGCTTAATAATGTGCAAATTTGGGTGGGTAGGATGCAGAGGTTGATAGGGCAGGTAAACAGAGGAGGAGCTGAGCTTGGGAGGAGAGGAACATGGAGGCCATGGGAGCAGGCAGAGGGAAGGAAAAAATGGGAAAAGCAGCCCCTTTTTGCCATATTAAAGTTAACTTGGTCACCCCTGACAATTCTGGGGTAAATGCGAGCTCTGTCTTGCACTTGTGGCTCCCAAGGAACAAGTGACAGGACCAGAGGAACTGGCTTCAGGTTGTGCCAGGCCAGGTTTAGGTTGGAGCTGAGGAACGATTTCTCCAACCCCCTCCAGGGCTGTCCAGTCCTGTTGCAGGCTGCCCAGGGCAGGGCTGGAGTGCCCCAGATCCCTGGAGGGGTTTCCAAGCTGTGGAGCTGTGGTGCTGAGGGACAGGGCTCAGTGGTGCCCTGGCAGGGATGGGGGAACACTGGAGCTTGATGATCTGAAAGGTCTCTCACAACCAAAATGGTTCTGTGATTTCCAGCCACAGCAGCGCCAGGGATCCCGGTGTGACTCCAGTGGGTGTTGGTGGGCAAGACTCAACCCATCACAAGAGGGGACTTGCTGTGGGAGTGCTCGTGGGTAGGAATTCACTTTGAGTCAACGCTTTACGTTCATAAAACTTCCCTTTGCAAGCTGCCTGCCGTGAAATCGTTCCTGTCACACTTGGTGCTGCGGCTGTGCTGAGCTCTCTCTGAAGAGGGAAAGCTAAAGAGGGTCTGAAGCGAGGGGGCTGCCCTGGCCTGGCATGGGGGGGGCACAAATCCGGTACAGTGACCGGTCCAATTGCACGTGTGCCATGTCTGTGGAAGTCCTTGAATCCAAAACATGACAGGAGCAAAGGAACAAAACAAAAGCCTCTCAAAAATAGTATGAGATAAGGATCTGGAGAATTTGCTTTTTATTTCTCTCTTGAGTCCCTGGAGACTTCTTCTTTTAAGGCAAGAAATGTAGCTTTCAAGGTCGAGCCTTCCCCCCCGCCTCTTTTTCTTCAGACTTCAAAGGCAGTCAGCTGAGAGCTTCTTAGGAATGTTACATCTGTTCAGAGTAAACATGGATCGGAGAGAAGGCACTTTTTCTTCTTCCAAAGTGTCTGAAATTTGTACACAAATTTTCTGGAGAGTGCAGTAAACAAGGCACCGCTTCGGTGGGGCTGCAGCCAGGGGTGGAAAGCCGGTGGGTGGGTGTAGCTTTTGTTAGTTGAAATGAGTTTTGTTTTCCTGATGCCTTGATAGAAAATATTTTAATGCCTGTGCTTTTTGATAAAATTGATGTGGAAATGGCCACTGAAGAAATGGGTGGAAATGTGAACTCTTAACACCAGCCTGCTCTTCCTCGAGCGCTGAGCTTGCACTGGCTTGGTACCTGTGGACACAGAGGCTTTTCTTTTTCATAGAATTGGTCTGGTTGGAAAAGTCCTTATAGACGACTGAGTCCAAGCATTCCCCCAGCACTGCCAGGGCACCGCTAAACCCTGTCCCTCGGCACCACATCTACGTCCTGCACCGACCTGTCCAAAGCCTCTTGGTGGCAGGGAGGGCGGTTGGATCCAGTGCTTGACACGCTGCAGAAAAATGGCCCTGCAAGCGCTGGGGACCCAGCAGGTGGGCTCCGGAGCTGGGCCTGTAATGGGTGGGAACTTATTGCTGGTTTTGATGAAAGGTGATGCCTGGCCTCGCCGAGAACACTTGGAAATCCTCTCCACCATCAGACTGACAGACGCGATCGGGTCTCGGGCGGCCCGGCGCGTAACTGCCTCCTCACATCTCAAAAGTGTAACTGAACTGCAAATGGTTTTCACACCAATTATTTCCCTCTTGCCTTTGAATGGAAGTGGGAGGGGGGGTTGTTTATGCCGTTCCCCCGGTGCGGCGGAGGCGCGGAGCAGCAGGCTCGTGGCGACGCTGCTGTTGCCTCCGTGCGGCTCCCGTGAGGAGGCCGAGAGGGGTGAGCTCTGCGATTCGGTCTGTGGCTTTGTCCCATGCCTGCCCGCGCTGAGGATGAGAGAAATCCTGGGGCCGTCTCCCTTCGGCTTGGGTAAGTGTCTTTCGATTGTTGCTTCTGTGGGTTTATCTTTTCAACTCGGCTGCTTAAATGAAGAGCAGCAATATTTAAGCTTCTGAGTAAATAAGCAGAGAAGGCTGCCTTCATCTTGACTAATCTGTTTAACCGTCGTCAGCCCAAATATTTACGCGAGGCGCTGCACATCCAGGCAGTGCGATTCTGATCCTAAAATTCGTGTGCAGAGAATGCTGTAGATTGACTAATCCTGCAGAATTCCAGAAATCCCTGTCTGTATAAATAAACTTCCTATACGAAGGATTATTACTAAATAAACGCTGTGAATTCAGATCAGCGAAGCAGAAGTGGCAGCATTTGGCCCTCTTTTTGTGCTACTTGCTTATGTATTTTTATGAGGATATTCGTCTTAGTCTAAATAGATGTGTAAAGAAAACTGCAAATGCTGAAGCACGGTGCTGTCATATTCTGCAGGAAGAAAGTTTGCCTCGCAGCCTTTTCACTGGCAACTTTTCTTTTAGCAGTTTTCAAATTATCATCGGCTTGATTTTTTTTACCCAGGCTGTTGAAATTGTTACTCTTTTTTGGGTGCAGTATTTCTGGTGAAGCTGGGTTTTGTAGGCTTTTTATTGTCCCCTTCCTGCAACTGAGCAACATAAAGTGTTTGTGAAACTGCTCTGTTGGAGATACAAAATGTGTAGCTCGGTTGATGAAGATCCCCCCTGGCTCCCCTACACAGAGCAGAGCCTACAGCATCCAAAGTTACCAGCAACTAAGTTGGCATCTCCAGTTGTGTTCCTTGCCAGGAATACTTAGAAGCCCCAGTGTAAACCTGTTGGTATAGGTACGATGTAAGCAACCTTCTGAGCAGTTTGGCTCCTGCCCTGTTACTGTGTTCATTATCCTGTCTTTGTGAAATTGAAGGACAGATTTCTCTGGGATCCTTATCTGGGGGAAGTTCTGATTGTATCCCTCGATGTTGCCCTGTCTGTTAGTGGACATCATTCCAGAGATGTGAGCACCCAGGGGAGAGGGGTGAATTTGGCCATTGTAAAGGGAATTACTCAAAAGAATGAGATCAAGTTAGAGAAGTCAAATCAAAACTATTTGAGGAGGACTTCCCAACGTTCATTAGGTTGATGGAAAGCTCATGTGAGAATTTTGAGAGCAGACCGCAGCAATGCTGTAGTAGGAAGGACAGTGGGATGGAGTTGCTCCCTATCAGCAGAGAAGGGTCCCAGCCGATCTTAACTCCCTGTCTTTTCTTTGTGAGATGCTGTGTAACAGCAGAAAACTAGGAGGAGAAGATTGCTGAGCTGCTGCGCTGTCGGGAAGACATCTGCCCTGGGACCTGAGCTGTTCATGGCCACTTGGTCCTAACAGATAATTCCCCTGCATGAAAGGGATGAGTAGGTGAAGAATTGCACCTCACTTGACTTGCCAGCGTGCTCTGGAGGGAAATTCCTTCTCTGTCCCACTCTGGGTTAGTCAGTCCTTTTAGCGCTGTATCTGAGGAGGAATCACAGCAGCTAGGCTGCTAATCTCGTTTCTGTCCTCAGATAAGATTGCTATCGGAGTAATTGTCTGTTTGCTCCCCCTCCTGAGTCTAATCAGAGTGGATTGTGCCACTGCCTCCCGAGGCCAAGGAACTCGGATGTTGATTGCCCTCAAAAGGAAGAGAAAATCCTCAGTGTATATTTAACGTAAACTTCAGTTTTGTTAGAGGTTCAGGGGAAAATTGGCTGGAAATAACTTGCTCGCACACGTCTCGCGCGTTTCGCAGTCATCTATTTGTTCTGGTTTAGAAACCAAAGTTCAGACGGGCAAGTTCATACTGTGGTGAGGCTTTCAGAAGATAGTGCTGTGCACCACTGGAACTGGTACTTTCCCAAGCCCTGGGATAGAGCGAGTTCACGTCTGCAGAGCATGCACACTCTTGGAAGTTGCTGTTCCAGCCAGTGGATAATTCTGAACAACTAGTGCTTTTTCTCTTATTTCAAGGCAAATTAGAGGCGTGGGTGGATTTTGCTGGTGGGTATAAGGGAGGCACAAAGATATTAATTTTTCATATATCCTTCAAGTTGGGACTAGAGCTTGTCTGTCGATGTGTTTACCTGTGGAAGTGGGCTGGTTGGTCTCTTTCTAGTGGTGAGCAAACCACAGGTAATGCAGCACTCCAGTGAGATACAAAAATGCTGTGCTGAAATGACCTCAAGTTGCACCAGGTTGGAGCTGAGGAACAATTTCTTCCCCTGCAGGATTGTCCAGGCCTGGCCCAGACTGCCCAGGGCAGGGCTGGAGTCCCCCTGATCCCTGGAGGGGTTTCCAAGCTGTGGAGATTTCTGGTCTGGGTTACCAGCCCAGTGTGAAAGACAAAACATGATGCTGCTCTTAGTGGTGTTGCTGCCATAGAGATGCTGTCTGGCTTGATCGGACTCGTATCCCTGGGTAGCTTACTGCACCTCTGCAGCTTCCGGGTGCAATAGCTACAGCAAGCGAAAAGGGCAAGAGAGTGCTCGTAGCTGCTGAGCATACGGGAGATCCGCTGAGACTGATTCAGTCAGCCTTAAAAACTGTTGAATGAAGCAGGTTCTTTCAGGCACATGTGAAAGTCGTGGTGGGGACCTTGAAAGTGGTATGGCCACAGCTGCTTCTAGCCCGGCGTGCACTTGGCATGCTGAGCGTGGCTGTTCTCTAAAACTTGGGTTGCACAGTTTGCTGCTTCCTGCTCCATTAGACTTCAAATCGCTAATTGGAGCGGGAGCCTCACGGCTGCAGCATCCCTTTTAGCAGGAGCCACAACCGCTTCGTATTTGCTGGGTGACTGAACTGGTGTCGCTCTCCTCTTGACAAAGAGCAAAATACAAGGGCAGGAAAGAGGGGAAGAGAAATAGGAAGAGGTGTTTTTACCCTTGACTATACTGCACTGAAGAGACAGCGTTTAGAAAAGTGCTTCTGGGACTGGAAGTAATACAGCCACCCCCGTCTGACTGGTACGCAGAGCCTTAAATAGGTGGGATGCAGTGTCCACGGTGCTGCTGGAACCTGAGCTGACATCTCCCCGGTACCGCCCATCTCAGACCTGGCTGGGCTCTGTTTGGTTTGGCCCTGCTGCACGTGCCACCGACGTGAGTGTCCAGCCGTAGAGCTCGTGGTCCTGAAGGCCCCTTGGTACCGTTTGTGGCCTCATGCACAGGAACTGATTTTATTTTTTTTACCCCTTCTCCGTCGCATGTGCGGCTTCGTGTGGTTTTTGGTCTGGTTATGTTTTGTTGTTTTCACTTAAGTGCGTTTTTGGCAGCCTCTGGTCCTTTAATGGGCCCTCGTGCTGTCGGGCACCACAGCTGCCCATACATTAAATGTGCTTTGTTATCTGGGTTACGGGATGCTGTTCACTCTCTTTGGGAGCAGTTGGTACTCCAGAGTCTTATCTCCCACTGCGCTTTCTCTGGAAGGACACCGAAGACAGTGTTGACATTTACTTTGCTACTTCTCCTGGTCTTAGCACTTCGGAGTCGTCCCTGCCTGGACGCATCACTCCCAGCGTTGAGATGTTGATGCTGACTTCTCAGAGGTGGCTGTCCTGATCTAATCGGAGCGTTCCCTGGTGAGAGTGGACTACCTTGAAAATTTATGAAAGTCCCCCATTAAACCAAACACGAAGTAAGCGTAGGATGAACATAGCTCAAGTTACTCTGTTGCTTCTGCCAGCTGCCATAAAAAGCTTTTCTAAACTCTCTTAGCAAGTGAACAGAAGGGATGTCACAGAGCTGTCAGGCCCAGGCTGTCAGCCTCCCCTTGCCACGCTCAGGAGCACATGCCATGGTCGAGGCCTTCCTGCATCAGAGTTGAGCTGAGGACAGGTCTCTCCCTTCCTGCCTCCGGCTGCAGTGGCTTCTTGCAGTAGCAGTGGGAGGTGCTGGGATGATTGAGTATTCTCCATAAAGGTGTCCTCCTCAGCTGTAAGAATGGCCATGCATAGCGCAAACAGAGGTAACCAGTCTTACTAAATAATCTTTTTAAGAGAGCCTATAGAGAGGTTTATAGCTGAGGCCAACAACCAAGCCGTGGGGGAAGCTTGGGGTCAAACCACAGAAGAGAAAGAATAAGAATAAATATTTACTTGTAACCTCTTGTGCACACTGCAAGGAGATTTGCCTCGATTTTATGGGTCTTCAACTATCTATGACAATGATCTTTATTTGGTTGGATTAATCTGTGCAAACTATGGACAAACTTTACATATAGACACCGTTTCAGTTAAGATGGCTCCAACTTGAAACTTGGTAGACTAAATCCAACTGATTTCAGCGAGAATGAACGAGGCACCATCCTGCTTTTGAAAGAAAACTTGAACAGAAAGGATTTGAGGTAGATGGGGCACTTGAGTTGTGGCAGCGTCTTGCAGGACAGAAGTTGCTTCTTGCCTCTAAGGCACAGAAGTCAGGAGAAGGAAAACGATTTAACTAACTGCAAGGAGGCATCAGCAGCCTCTGGGAAGGCACGGGGAATAGAGAACTGTCCGGGTGATCTGCGGAGTCAGGATCTCTTTGAAGTGAAACCAAATGTGAGCAGTGTGAACTTTCTGGTTACAACACGTCCCAGCCTCTCTGGGGAGGAGGGCTTGTTTCCAGCCTTGCTGTCTATCAAGCACATCATGGTGCGTGTATTTAAGGCTGGCTTGTGCCTTTGGGGTGTTTCTTAGATGGCGGATCCCAAAGAACCTTCCTTTCTTCTGTGGAATACTAGGAAGGGACCTGGTTTCTCTTGTTTTTCCAGATTTATTTCTCTTCCAGGGATTCAGGTCTGTCGGTAGCATCATACTGGCAGTGAATCAGTGGCAATATTTTACGCACCGTAGTTCACAGCTTGTTGATAGTGAAAGTCCTGTCCACTTGCACGCTGTTCTAAGAGACACGTGGTAGAGAAAGTCTAGACAGAGGCCTGTCCCCCTCCTGCAAGTGGGAGCACGATGACTGCCATTAGTTAGTACCGGGGTCTCCGTGGGTTAAAAGAAATCTGAATGTCTCAAGTCAAGCTCTGGCGGACGCTGGGACAGTCCCCACAGGTGGCCCCAGGTGGCTAAAAGTGCTCTCAGGTCGCTGGGGGTGTCACAAGAGGTAGGGAGCATCTCGTGGGACTTCGTGCCGTCCCGAAGACAGGGGCAGGTAACGTGGCTGTGGCTCCCCAAAGCCCTCAGCCTTGCCTGAGACGCAGCTTCTGAGAGAATTCTGTGGTACAGGGGCGAAAGGGAGAAGATTGATGCTCTCCTAGCCCTGTGAGTCAGACACGCTGCACTAGAAGCTCCCTGGAAACCGTTCAGTAAGGACCCCAGCCAGCAGATTGTTCTTCCAGGCTTGTTGTGGTTCATCTTCAGCTCTCGCTGCCTTTGAGATTTGTACCTGAGCAAGGGCTTTGGTCGCTCCATTCAATAATAAGAATTGAAAGCTACTTTCCTGATGGCTTTTTGCTTCATATTTGCTGCTGCTTCCCATCATTAACAGCAGTAAAGTGGCATGGGGTGAAAATCAGCACTCATTTGGGAGCTTGATTGCCTGTGTAATAAGCTTCTCTGTTATTCTTTGGCAGGAGGAACAGCTAATACAATTTATTTTTTTTGCTGTCACTTCTGCATGGGCCATGTACCAGCGTCAAAGTTAATCCCTCAAAATTACGTTCCATTATAAATCTCTCTTTGCAGATGAAGAGGGTGCAATTAGGCAGAGAGGTCCAGAACCATTACAGGGAAAAAAAAAAAAAAAAAGCTCTGAAGGACAAAAGCCGCCTGCCTGTGCATCACAAAGCGGTGCAGCATCTTGCCAGTCACCTCCAGAAAACAGAAGCTCCTTGGCCACAGTGTTCTTGGGGCTTGTTTGGCAGTGCCAACATGTTCCGAGCTGAGCAAATTAAAGTTCCACCTTTTTGTAAGTACAAGGTGTAGGAAAGTTCCACCTTTTTGTAAGTACAAGGTGTAGGATCTTAGGAGTAATTTGGAGCTATTTGTGTCAGTTCTCTCACGTTTCTTTTCTTCCAAGTACACACAGAATATTTAATGTTGTTATTCCTGCCTGAGCCCAGGGAAATCAGAAAAGATCATCAAGACCCTGGTAATAGGCTGACAAAATCCCCGGCGTATTTAATTAGAGATTATTCTTTTGATGTTCCGGTTGATTTTGATGCCTGTTGTTTTTTATCACGTTACTCTTGGGTAGCCTTCTGTATATGGAACAACTGCCCTGCTTTCACCAGTGCCAAAGACCCTCAAGGTTTAAATGGACTAGTGTGGTTAAATTACTTCCATTTTTTTTTTAAGTTTAGTATTAAATTATTTTTGGCTAGGGAAAATGGAAACGCTACCTCTGCTCTAACATTCCGACTGTGCTGGGCAGGGCTGGACAATGACTGACTTTCTGCACCTGATTTAGGAACCCAACTTAAAACTGGTGCCTGCTGAAAATTCATTCTTGCCCCTTTCTTGAAGGGGATGATTTGCAAGAGACTTGACTCCTGGGGGTGGCATTTGGTGGGTGCTTTTGTTCTTCCCTTTTTTTTTCCTCTTCTGGAGTAAACCTTAAATTTCTGAAACTAAGGTTATTTCTGGGTTGGCTTTTGTTGTTTTGTTTTTTTTTGGAACACAAGCTCTCTTTTTCATCCCTGCCTTTTCCTTTGAGATGCTGAGCAAATGCTATCGGGTCTACATTGAGAATGGCACAGGCTACGCAGAGAAGTGAAAAGTTTGTTCCAATCCAGTGATCAGTAGGAAGATCCTCCTGTTAAAAGTCCCAGTAAAAATAGGAGGTGTGCGTGGCTGTGTCTATTGAGTTTGATCTCCCTGTTTTCGAGTATAAAGCTTTGGAGGCATTGGAAATTCGTTCTGAAGTCATCATTCGACTAAACTTGACTCAGGTCAGACTTTTGTGATCGGCAATGGTGATAGGATTTTGCTTTACTTTCTGCTCGTTGTCTGCAAACATCCTGAAATATTTTACTTTCAGAAATGTTTAGTATTCGGTGTATCATTGTGAATTTGATAGAATTCATGTAAGAAAATCTGCAGAAATTTCACGTTAAATATGTCTTTGTTTACATGGCAGTCAAACGTGAGTTACAGTCACAAGGACAGGGCTGGGGTGAATGTGAGAGAAGCTACATCCTGATTTTACCAGAAGAAGCTCAACGGAGCGATATGGTTTGCCGTAGAAGGTCACTTCATTTTGTTCAGGTCTGGCTTGTTGAGCAAAGGGGGAAAAGTAATTTATAGACTGAGGGCTACCCACACACCAAGTACTAGTTTTCTGCACATCACTCATTCGCCACCTTGTTAAATTGAGCTGTCCTAAAGGTAAAGCGTAGAATCAGTAAGGTTGGAAAGGACCTCTAAGATCATCGAGTCCAACCTCTTGTTGCTGGTAGACCCAACGTACCTGGTTGTTCTTGAGAGTTCAGTGGCTGCTGACTGCAAAGGAGCCTCTCAGACTCCTCTTGTGGTGTTTGGCCAAGCATCAGGGGCTGGAGCTCACAGCACTTGATTACAGGCTGCCTGTGGTGATCTTCTCCAGTGTTCCCAAGTGTTTTCTGAAAGTGTGTTCCCCAGACATTCTAAAATGTCTAAGGAAAGGGTTCAAGTGTTTTATAGGGTAGAGTAAAACAGGGCTGAGGTCACCACCCAGTTCTTAGTATTGTCAGTAAGGAGTTATTGCATCATTCGCCTGCTCCGTGGGAGGAATGTGCAGGGAAACCAGCTGAGGTTTTTGGAGATGATAGACTCTCCAACTGTGACACTGAACCGTGGAGTAAACTGGAGACTAACAATGCCCTGACATCAGGCTGTCTCAATGTGACTGAGGGGGTTTTTATCTGTGAATACGAACACTGGAATAAATCACTAACTGGGTTTTAATGACCACGGTGTTTTTGGCCCAGTTTCTGAACTGGGAGACAGACAATGCAACACATCATCTCGTTTTCAAATGCGAGACCAACCAGCCACAGGGTCCTACATGTGCTGGGGTCTACCCCAGGCAGAAGCCTTGACAAGCTGCAGAACAATGAATTAGAGCTTATAGCTGATGCTGGAATCTGGGCCACGTTAACCACAGGACCGGTCTCCTTCTCCAGCCAGAGCAACTTCAGGCTGCTGTTTGGGATGGCAAAGAGAACTCAGCCGCTTCGCACACCAGACGGCCCGGGCGTGGAGTAGCTGTCGGGCACAGAATCCGCCATCTCTCGTGAGGGCTGTGACTGTGAAGTAGCTGACTTCTGAAAACAGGCTTTCTGCAGATACTTTTTCCCACCCGACAACAAAGGTCTTGTTTGGGAATGCTTTTTGGCTGCAGTCCTCGTGACCCCCCTGGGAAAGGCGCTGTGCATTTGACTCGCGCTCGCCAAAGGAAAAAGGGAAAGTAACACAGCTGTAGTGATTTACTACGAAGTTTTGAGGCTAATTGCCTCATATGTTTAATTAATAACTGACACATTCTGTCCCTCAAAGAGCTTGGAGAACTTCCATCTGGACCCCTGGCGATTACCGCCTGGAAGCCATCCCTGTAATTAAGGAGCGGGCTATAGGAGGCCTGTTCCCATTATGGGCAATTATTGTGCTCGCTACTTTTTCCCTCCTTTCTTACGAAAGGGCTGAGAGAGCAGGGCTCGAGGACTAATCCGACAGAACCCCTGCCTGAGGAGGGGCTTTGTGCTCCCCCGGCAGATCGGCAGTGGGTTCTGTTGTGGTGCCAGCGCGTTTTCTTTCAGCAGGCTGGTGGGAGGCAGGGCCTCCAAACAGAAAAACTCCTCTGACCCCAACTGGAAGCGTCCGTTGGTCAGTATTATTTGCCAGTGTAAGGAGCAGATTTTTTTTTTTTTTTTTTTTTTTGCGAAGACCTGGCCAACTGAGTATTTCTACTGTGACTTCTCTTATCTCTCCCTCCCGACTTCAGACTTCCACGAGGTTTGACAGCTGCTCATTCGTGAGGACTCTGCCTGGCTCTGGAGCCCTCAGAGCCGAGGATGCTGTGTCTTTAAGCCTTCCATACAGTGCTGAAATGTTATGACAGAGCATCTCACAGGGGGATGCGGTTTCCATGGCAACCCCACACTGTAAGATAAGCAAACTGGATTTTTTTTTTTATTTTTTTTTTTTCTCCCTGAGAGGTTCAAGAGCGAGGAAGGAATGAGGCGATCTGTCAGCGGGCGAGACTTGAAAAGAGGAAACCACGTCCATTAATCCTGTAGCCCTGGCCGCTTTGTGTTTTAATTAGAGAAGGTTATTATGGCAGAGAGCATGGGCGCCTCACCCTGTTGGGGGTGTTTGGAGTTCTTTCTTGTTTGTTTCGCTTTTTATATTGCCAATTAAAAAAAAAAAAAATTAAAAAGAAGCTTTACTAACGCATTAAATGAAGGTCTCAAATAAAGAGCCTCGGGATCTCTGTTCCAGAGCTTGTATCCCAAGCCAGGGATGGCAAGCGCAGCTCGCCTGCTGGGAATGAGTCTGTCATTCTCAAACTGAGAGCACATCTTAAATTTATTTTGCTATTGCCGTTCAGCAGAAATGGAACTTCCCCGTCCCCTTGCATCCCGCTCGTGTAGCCAAGGCAATGTGAAGTGAAGCAGGGGAGTTGTGACTTGCTCTTGTCCTCCTGCCCCGAGGCATCATGTGCCACAGAGCTGTTCTGCCTACCCCTGCCATTGTTTTTTGGGGGGTGCTTACACTTTTGGGCTCAGGAGTTACCCTTAGGGGAGCAGCAATCCAGCAGTGCCAGCAGCGGTGAGGATGCAGGACGCTGCGCGTGCTGAGAGAGGCAAGGACGTGCCGAGGAGGAGGGGAGTGCTGCAGCCAAGCTCCCACCCGAGCTGAGATGGCATCTTGGAGAATCTCCTGGTAGCAGCTAGTGCACCAGCTGGGTAGGAAACCGCGCTGGTCTCGTCAGTGTGCTGTGTGTAGGAGTTTATTATGGAAAATATTTTGACAACCTTTATTATGTTCGAACGCTTTTAAGTGTCACCAGAAAATTAGAGTTAAAGTAAATGTTGTCCCAACAGCAGTCTTGTCTGCGTGGTTTCCATGTCCACCCTGAATGGAGCGCTGCCTGCTCCTTCGCAGGGGATTAAAGCCCACTGGAAATCTTCAGGTGGAATGAGAAGAAAATTATTGTAATCCTTTGAGGAAGGAATATACCAGAGGCGTTCATCAGTACTTCTCCTAGAAGCAGCCGTAGCTCAGCCTGGTTTTCAGGGGCTGGTGCTTAGAAGGAATTCTCCTAAATGTAGCAACTCTTAACTCCTGCCAGTGTCATCTTCAGTGCCCTTCCACCATGACTTGTCTCTTGGAGTTGTGTTTTTCGGTTCGATTTGGGCGTTTTTTTTCTCCCAATTAGAGTACAAAGTGGAAATGTAGTAGTGAGCCTGCACAATTACTTGTGCATCTGAGGAGTTCATTCTTAGATAAATCTTTTAGTCATTGCTGTTCTTTTCCCAGTCTATCGGTTGCACCCAGGCACCAGGTGAATGTCTGACCACGAAGACAGGGAAATAAAACAACTTTTAAACCAACTCATGTCACCCATTCAAAATCCTCTCTTCCCTCACCTGCCCACCAACCAAACTTCCTTAAACAAACCTTTTGGGAAAAAACCTGTCTTTATCTTCTCGAGCTCTCCTTTCTTTGTGTTGGTGATTGTGAAGCAAGTCTGCGCGTCTGTGTTGCGGGATCTGTGGGCAGCCAGATACCTCCGGGAGCTCCAGACCCATCGCTGGCTCATAAAAGTGTTGCAAGGAGAAAACACAGGTCAGGCGCCATGATCCCGGAGTTGTGAGGGAGGGCACAATCTCGAAGTAAAATTCCCTTTCATTTATCTTTGTATTTAACTTGCTGGTTCAGCACAGCCCAGGCTCGTGCGTCCTGTTTACATCCCACGCTGTGTCAGACATCTACCAGAATTCCCCAACACTGGAACTCTGAGTGCTTCCAGCATAACATTTCTTCGTACTCTTGTCTACAAAATAGTCTTTGGATCTGGAGTTTGCAAGTTTACAGTAACTTCAAGGCATTTTCTAGTGTATAGATTTTTTTTGAAAAAGGAAAAATGGCTGGGAGCTGCATTTATGTTCTATAAGACCTACTAATAAAATAGCATTAATTGCTCTTAAACCTCTCCAAGCGATTTCCCCCAAAACTTCCCTGTCCAAAATAGTTTGTTGAAGCTTGTGGGTATGTGTTTAACAAAATCCTGAAGAAATATTTTGGTGCTGTGACAAGCCAGGACCACAAATGAAATTTGATGAAAAAAAAAAAACTAGGTCGATATCTTTCATGACATAAATGAAAGATGCTGTGGAAAAAGCAGAAAGAGGAGCTGATGTTCCTCCTGGATAAGGCCTCAGCATGAAAACACAAACTGCCAATGAGTTTAGTATTGAAGCCACGTACATCAAAGCCAAGAGGACTGAGAAACTCGCTGGCCTAACCTACACTTGTTGTCTTTGCTGTTATTAAATGTCATGGGGTGGTGTGCTGCTGGGAGACAGGGAGAGTTTTCCCATCTAGTGTTTTATGAATTCGATGAACATGGTCTTGGCTTCACAAACCCCTTGATCTTTGTGTTAAACCTGTATGGCTTAAGTACCCACAGACCTCGGCTGGTGTGACTCTCACCAGGGGCTGGCGCAGAGCCACAGAAAGTGGGGAGGCACCAGCTTGAGGAGAAAATGACCTCGAGGTCTTTGACATGCAGGTTTGAGAAAAAGGAATGGAGACGTTTTCTTTTTCCTATTTGAGTTGATGTTACTTGTAGGAGGAAAAGGTTTTCTTCAAAAAGAGCAGAGACCAAGCATGTGTCTCCATTGTCTCCTAACTTGTGTTAGACCATCAAAGTCTTTGAGGAAAGCTGATCTTCTGGAGGAAAAAAAAAAAAAAAGTTGTTGGTTTTGAAACTGATCTTGATTTTTCTTGCTGCTATTACCTGGCTAGAGCCAGGACAAAGGTTTTAGATTTAGAAAAATTGAGACCTTTCTTCTCCTGAGGTCTGCTCAACTTGAATTTCTGTTTCTTTGGGAGGTGGAGCGAGGAAGGGAACCTGCCCAGTTTCATGCTCTGATTACAATGCTCAGCTCTTCCCAGACCTCTCAAGTCATTGTAAGTAATTGGCTTAAAGTCAGCATTTATCATACTTAGTTAGCCTAGATCTAATCGTTCTTTCCAGAATTGTTCGCTGAATTGCTTGGCATGTCTAACCTTATCGGCCCCGTTAACTTCTTATCCCCCTTTGACAAATCTAATCTCCAGCTTTCCTGCTGCAAGGAGAGAGACAGGCGTCCTTAGAGGCGTCTTCTGTTTGTTGCTTGCTGTGCAGCGAGCCAGCAGCTGTCCCAGAAGGCTTCAGGAGGATGCTTGCTGCTGCTGGAGAAGATTGGAATGGGTTTCAGGTTTAACGGGCATGGAAAGTGGGGTCTCGTGTTAGGGTGGTTTGCTCATTTTCTCTGTTGTAAGGACTTGAATTTTGCTGTTTTGAACAGAGAAAGTCTGCTAAAGTTAGTAGCTGTCAGCAGTCAGAGATTGCCGCAACAAGCCTGGGGCAAAGGGTGTAGATGGTGTTTTGTGCCTTCGCAACCTGTGCCATGGTTCCTTTCGTGCCTGAGCTGCTTTCCTCTAAGCTTACAAAATCACTCTTGGCTCTAGTGATTTTCTGAGAGCGTGACCGAACCACTTTACAGGAAAACACTTACAGTGCAGTGCCTGAGTTGCACACCGGGGACTTGATTTTCCCTCCCTCATAAACCAGGAGTGGTGCCACCAAAGCAAATGGAGTCAGTCGCAGGGTTGTGGAACTGCAGCCAGCAAGCAGAAAACCCTGCCTCTGTGCTCTAGCATATGCTCCTTGAAAGCGGCCCTTGCTGTGAGGAGCCTTCGTGAAGAGGAAGGCAGTGGGAGATGTTCTCTCCAGGCTTGTGTGCCCCTTGCTTTGGGGATTTTGGGGAGTTTGCAGGGACAGGTTGAAGAGCCACAATGCCTGCCACGGATGGGAGAAGTCGGATCCCCTGCCACCCCTCTGCTGTGCGTCTGCCTCTGTAATTTCACATAATTCATGTCTCTGATGCGTAATGCTGTCGTTTGCCACCCTGGCTTCCAGTGTGCTTGGTATGACTTGGTGAGATGGAGGCTTCTTTTGTTACCCTCGGGTGGGGAGGAGGCTCCTTCTTCCACCAAGGTCTTGTGCAGAGGGCTTTTAGAGGTGCCTTCCCTCATGCTGGGCACCACCAGCAGTAAATGTAACTTTTTCTGCACTTCAGTCTGTTGAGAAAGGCCTGCAGTTAGTTACTTGTTGATTGATTTGCATTTCAGAAGGGATGTTTGCTCGGATGTGAGCGTTTCCCCGACATCCCTGGTTGACAATGGGGCTCTGCGTCAGAGCTGGGCTTGAGGAGGCCCCAGGGAGGGGGCTCGACCAGCGGCCCTCGGCCCATACCTCCCCTCCCTGTGCTCAGCTGTCCAGTGACCACGTGTGTCCAGAAGGCACGTACTTAAATGTAAACCTTAAATCACAATCTAAACGTAAAAATCTTATTGTTAAGGCCTCCAGGCCTTACACTGGGCTCCAGGCTGCTGGCTGCTGGTGGCTGCCTCTGGCTTATCCGACGAGGATGGTTCGTCACCTGCTTGGCAGCCCCTTCCCTACGCAGAACACGGAGGTGTCCTCGGCGGTGCCATCAGGGCAAGAGCTGGAACTCGGGATGTCCATCGCTCAACAGCCCTGTGTTTGGTGGGTGTTGAGGGGCTTTTTTTTTTATCATCAGCTGTATTTCGTTTTGGAAACATGATGGAATCCCTGAAATAGAAGGCTCCTGCTTTTTTTTTGTTGGGTTTTTTTCGTGGAGGAGAGATGTGTAACTGTACAAGAGTTACAAACGAGTGGTTTCTGGCAGCACATTTTATTTTCATATGGTTATGATTTCGACCAGGTTCATAGCTGCTATTTGTAAAATCCTCTTCACATTAGGCTAAAGCACTTCAGGATTTCAGGACCTGCTGCCTTCTTCCGTTTTCCTGCGTTTCTTTTCCTCCCCCAGCCACCTCCTGTTGTCTCGTCACTGTGCTGGATGAGCCCAGTTGCTCCCACCCGCACCTGATTATTCCATGTTCCCAGTGCCAAGATCTCTCTGCAGCCCAGCCCTGAGGAGAACAAGCTATAGGTGATGAGAAGTCGATGGAGACGTGCTGAGCAAGTAGCCTGGGTCTCTGAGAAAACACCTACCTTTGGTGAAGGATGCAAAGTCCTATTTAGAGCTTACTCTTCCATCTTGTGTTGAGGATTTTATAAGTTAGAGGAGTTTGGGTGCGTGATGAAGTTTGAAGAGATGGTATTTTTGTTCCGGAAATACGGTATTTTGATCTCCGTATATGCTATTTTGTTTTGGAAAGATGGTATTTTTTTTCTAAAGGCAGTGTGGACAGAATGCAGTACTTGGAAATAAATGTTTGAGAGCTGTATTTCTTAATGGAAATTACTTACTCTCCCTTGCTTGCTTGCTGGCTGGACTAGGAAGACAAATTAAAGTGAGATTTAGCTCAGTAGATTTGCAGTGTGAGGAAATGAGAAGACCCTCTTGGAGCCCAAATGCTCAGTCGAGAAGCATTTGCCAGCACTGCCAAATGGGATTTATGTGTCAAGTCCCAGATAGAGGCCAGCAGGGCCTGGAACCGAACAAAAGGAGGAGGTACCATAACTCTAAACTCGGATTCAACATATTCACTGCTAATCTTCTTTTACCTACATAATATGGAGGTTATTAACCTGACTGCAAAAGGACCTACTGGGGAGTTAAGTGTCACGTGGAGGAGATTATTACATTTTGAAAAGAACTTGTGCTGGTGACTGTAACATAATAAATGTATTAGGTGCCTCTTTAGATCTTCTCTAAGTGGTACAGAAGCATCGATCACCCGGTGTGATGGGGGCTGGGGAGCTTGGGTTTGATGTTTTAATCCCAAGCCAGAAATGAGTGCTCAGAGTTTTTAATGAAAAGAGCACATACATTTATTATTATTATTCAGTTTTCTGTCTTAAAGAGACCAAGAGGGAGTTTGTGCAGAGGGGTGAGAAATAAATCATTAGCATCTTTACATCTGCACCACAGATTAATCAGGGGAAATGAAGCTCTGGTAGTTTTTAAACCTCTTGCATATTTGCCAGGTGAACTTTTTAACTTGATCTCTCCTTTTACTTTTTTCCTAACCAAAAAGCTTTCCACTTCAGGATTTAAAAGGTCACAAGGTTAAGCAGAAATCAGAAGCTGATTTATTATATAAATACCCTTAGCAGGCATTTCAGCCAATGCTGTGTGAAATTTATTTTAAAGTTATTCTGTTTTTTTCCTTCCACTGAACCTCTGAAGAGATGTCATTATTTTATTCTTTTTTTTAAATGCCCACTCCACTTGCCTGTTGCCTGCTTTGCTGACCCTCACAAGTTTCTCAGTGCGAAGATGATTTCCTGATTTTTTCAATTAAATGTCAGCTCACTGGGGAGGCTGGAGGTGGCAATTCTGGTATTATTTTATGCTGACCTCAATATTCACATTTCTCCTGCTTGATCCCATCGAGCACCTACTGCTCCCATCGCCCATCGATCCTTGATAAATACCCTATGTGGGGCTTGGAAGCAAGGGCTCCTCTTTGGGAGAGCAAATTCTGTTCCTGCTGGGCTTCTCCTCCCCCAGCACTTGGTCTAAGGAAAGGATGACAGGGTGCTGCCAGTGCTGGTAGCGAATACAAATGCTGCAGGAAGCCCAAGCCTTCGGCTGCTGCCGGGGAAAGCGCTGGCTTCCGGGGTTTCATCTCTGCCCAGGGAAGTGGTAGAATCACCATCCTTGGAGGCGTTCAAAAAATACGGGATGTGGTGCTTCAGGACATGGTGTAGGGGTCGTGATAATGTTTAGTAGATGGTTGGACTTCATGATCTTGAAGGTCATTTCCAAACTCAATGATTCTGTGAACCCTTATCAGCCGAAATACACACACGGGCTGGAAAAGGGACTCATCAGCAGATTCATTGGGAAGAGCTGTACTGAAACATGTTGAGCGGTGGCAGTTTCAGGGGCAAGGCTGCCAGGGAAAGGAGCTGGTGTCTTTGATTAGGCCTATTGATATCGTTGGGGGAGGTAACCTTTTAAACATGCAAACGTGGTTTCTCGTGTCTGAAATAGAAGCATCAGCCTTCAAGGCTAAATAAATGCACACTGAGAACACTTTGCCCGAGTTTAGCAAAGTTATGTTAATCGCTCGCACCATCTGTTGGAGAAAGCGTCATCGTGATGCTGAAATAGGGTAGAGGGGTGTTGGTCAGAGAAGAGCTAATAAAGTTGCTTGTCTCTTTAGGACAGAGTCAAGTGATCCCTTGATAGGACAGGAGGAAACAGCCTCAAGTTGAGCCAGAGGAGGTTGAGGTTGGAGCTAAGGAACAATTTCTTCCCCTGTAGGGTTGTCCAGGCCTGTCCCAGGCTGCCCAGGGCAGGGCTGGAGTCCCCCTGATCCCTGGAGGGGTTTCAAAGCCATGGAGATGTGCTAAGGTTCCTACATGGCCAGCTGGCTGAGCTTTTCAGCCTGACAGCACCTCTCCTCATTAAACACACTGTGAAAGGTTGGAAAATAGTCTGGGTGTCATTCTGACACTGGCATTTCTTCAGGAGGAGCTGTCTGTCTGTTTAAGTGATGCCCCAAAGGAGGTGCCTTTTGTCCTAGGATTTCCTTTGACTGGTGACCCAAACAGGAGCAGAGAGTGTCCAGGGAAGGGCCGTGACAGAAGCGTGGCTGAGCGCTGGCAGAAATGTGATTAATCTTGACTAGACAGCCGTGCCAGAGCCACTTCCAAATGGTTGGACTCCCTGCTCAACGCACGGTATATTTGCAACCCCTCTCCTGTGCTTTCCAATTCCCTTCTCACTCAGTTCCATAGACATGCATCGCGTTTGCTTTGTCGTACCACATGGACGTGCTGACGCCAGTTGTGCTCTACCCTTGTGACAGCGCTTGCTGCCAGTGAATGTTGTGCGGGCCAGGAAAGGTGTGATTTCAGGGAACAGCAGGTTTTAGATTTAGCAGAAAGTACCCATCTGCTTAGGCCATCCTGCTGCTTTTAGGGAGATGTTGTTACATCTGAGAGCAAGAAAGCTGGGGAGGGACTTTTTACAAGAGTTTGTAGTAATAGGGTGAGGGATGATGGCTTCAAACTGGAACAGGGGAGATAGATTGAGATTAGAAATTAGGAAGTTCTTCACTTTGAGGGTGGTGAGACTCTGAAAGTGTTGCTCAGGGAAGCTGTGGGTGCTCCATCCCTGGAAGTGTTGAAGCCCAGGCTGGATGGGGCTGTGAGCAACCTGCTCTGGTGGGAGGTGTCCCTGCCCATGGCAGGGGGGTTGGAACTGGATGATCTTGAAGGTCCCTTCTTTTTCCAACTGTCATGTCCATCTTGGGATCCCTGTCCTGCAGCTCTCAGAGTGCTTTTAGGGATTCTTGGAAAATCCAGCTCTAGGAAGCTGTTTTTTTTTTTTCTTTTTCAACTGGACAATAGTAGCAAATCAGGTGCATTGAATTTCTAAAGGATTCAAGAGGGTCGTGCTGCATCAAATCGAAAGTGTCACTGCTCTTCTGCAAATCAAGAGAATGAAATTACCATCTGCAGGACCGAGACTGCCTAACGACATCAGTACATTCTGGGACACGTTCATTGACGTCAGACTTTGCTCAGACTTGGTGAGAGCAAATCAGGCTGCTCAGCCGTCACATTTCATCATCTTGCTTCAGTCACTCACTAATGCAGAATTATAACTAAAAATCTTCTCCTGACACACCTGATCGGTTACAGAATGTAGTACAAGCAAGAAAATGCCTTTTCAACCCCTAGTATAATTACTTAGGTCTCTTCATGATGAATCATAAACCATTCTTGTGATAGCCACATAATAATTTGTAGCAATTTTACCATACAATTTCCTATGTGAGTTCTTCCATTGACAAATTGTCTACAAATAGCTTATTGACTTCTCAGCTGCAGGAGTTATTTGAGATCACTCATAGATTGTTTCTTGGTTTGAGGCTCATTTACAAGCAATTCTTTTTTGGTATTCGGTGGCTGGTATTTCAAGCCTTCAGCTTCCAGCTGCACGATTCAGTTTGTATTTTGACATATGGGTCACACAACAGTATTTCTGCTCTTTGACTAAATGCGTGTAATTCACAGGATCTCGCTTCTTGCTCGAATGTTTGCACTGAATTACAAAACGCTTACTCTGCAGCTATTCTGTAACATTTGTTTAAAAAGGATTGTTTCAGTTTCTGCTGCTAATCTTATTTACAAGAGTATTTATGGAAGCAGTCAGTGGACATTGCCATAAATGAACAAATTTGCTGTAAAGCTTCAGCTCTGCGCTCAGCTGCGTTTATATTACTTTAACTGTGTGTGCCCGTCTTCTTGCTCTGATATTAAAATACTAATCTTTATAACGCTTACTTTTTTCCCCTATGTGAAATTAAGCAATTACGTGAGAAAGATCCACATAGGTATTGTTATCAGCTATAAGCATTTCCCATGGAAACTGCCTCTAGTGACCCCCACCCTCAGAGCTGCCTGCCTCCTGCCATCCGGCATCTGAGAACCCCACAGTTCTGTTTAAAACCACGGTACTGTGAATACGAAATCAATAAATAAGTAAAATCCAATGCTTTTAACTGGACAAGCCAAAGCCATTGAAGGAGAAGTAGCCCCAGTCCTAAGCCCCAGGCTCTGCTCGGTGGTCTCTCAGATCCCCTTCTCCCTCGCCCTCCCAACTGCGCCCCCTCTCCTGACTCCAGAGAGAGAAGATGAAAAGGTTGCAAGCGTGGAGGGAGACGTTTCTGTCCAAGGCCTGGATTGCGAAGCGGCGCAGAGACCAAGCTGGAAATTCTTTCGTACATGTCTAAAATACCCGTGAGAAGCGTGCTCGCGTGCTGCTCAGAGATAAGGGAGAACTGCCCTTGAAGAACTGAAGTGTCCAAAATGTGACATTTCCTTTCTTGTTTCTTGGCACATGGACCGTTTTGAAAATACTTCAGATTTCTATTTTTTTTCCTGGGCGTGTTCAAATAACCACAGCACGAGGCATTGTGAGCCTGGGCTCTGGCTTCTGTTTGCTGCGGTTCCCTGCACCTCTCGCTGGTCCCTGGGGCTCGGCAGGGTGTTTATTACAAGTGAATGTTTAATGTCTGCCTTCAAGAGCTACTTGTCTGGCCTGGGTTTTCTGGTTGCAGAGCTCTGGAAACAGCCTCTGGGAAGGTGGTGGGACTGAGTCCTGCTTTGCTCAGGCAAACCCATCCAGGGGATGCCTTTTGCTCAAGGGCCTGAGTTCACCTGGAGGGTGATGCAGGAGGATGTGTCTGATGTACGCTGCAGGGGTTTGGATTTTGGGAGAGAATAGCCAGTGGATTACATGATGTGAATGTTAATTGTTAGCTAACATCACTGAGTGCGATTTAGATTATGGAGATTAAGGGATGGGTAATGTCCTGGGATGGGTTCAGTTTGGGTTAATTATCCCCAGCAGCTGCCGGCCCAAGCTGCTGGGAGGGGCTGGAGCCGGGATAAACACCCGAGCCAGCCAATGGGGTAGTCGATCCCATACTCATGTCCTGTTTGGGGAACGAGTCAGATTTATTTTTTTTCTTCACTTGAAGCACTTCCAAAGGGCCAAGTTTTCCAAAAGGGCTAAGCATCTCTTGCCTGAAAACTCTTGGATACTCCTCCCGAGACATTTGTGTAGATCCCCAAACCACTGACCACTTCTGGAACCTTTGTCCTTTCCAGTGAAGCTTCTCCCTCTCCCTCTGGTTTGAGATCTGGTTGGGCAGACACAGAGTTTTTCCCTCGGTTTCGGTGAAATTGTTGTTTCCTTTGGCACTCCTTCCTCCCGCTGCGTTCAGCAGGCTCAGAAGTGCTGCTTCGTTAATTGCCCAGCAGAGTCCTCCAGAAGGGTGTCTTCTGACTGTAATATGATGTTTTTACAACAGAAAACACTGCCTCACGTTTTCATAACTGGGGAAGCGACGTTCCTTTGCTGATGCCCTGCAACAGTGAGCCAAAGAGCTTGCTTCCCACGGCTCTCGGAGGGATGACTTCCCGTTTCTCCAGGTCTGGGAGATCCTTTGGGAGCTGCCTTCATCCAGCATCGTTGCAGGACCTGCAGAGAGTATTTTGTTCTGCCTGTGCCCTGTGATAACCATAGTCCTTGAACTGAACTGGGGCCTCAAAAGCAGCGTCACGAGAAAATACCAGCAAGAAAGAAACCGCCGCCTTCTCCTCGGTTAGTCCGTTGAGGTGCTGTGGTGTGGCTGGATGCCTCGCGCTACGGAACGGTTCGAAGGTGCTTGGACAACCGAGTCTTAGCGAAGGAAAGAATGACCTCATCTCCAGGCGCTGGAATTGCCGATACATTTGCTGGTAGTCAAGTTTCTTTTGAACTGTTGAAATGTTTTGTCCGGTTTTACGCTGCACTCCAGGAGAAAGTCTGTTGGATTTGCTCTTTCCTGAAAGATTTGTGATCAGAAATGGTTTGGTTTTTTTTCTTTTTTTTTTTTTTTTGAACATTCAGGGAGTAGAAGGTAAAAAGCAAAACATAGCTCTTAAAATATCCTAATACTCTGTTTTCTGGCAGAACAAAAGAGTGGATGTATCCTTTTTGGAGATCTTCCTTATCTCCTGCTGCTATTTGCTTGGCTGACTCCGCGCGTCCTTCATCCCTTCCAGTTACCGGCTTTCTGCGATGAGTTGGTGCCTTTCTGTCGTGCAGATGGAGTAAACCCTTTTGAGGCCTTTAAGCTTCATGTAGTTAACAGTATTTACATTCTGGCATCTGGTTCTTGGTACTTGAACATCTAGTAGCTATTTCTGTAGGGCTCAGCTCTTCATTTCCTCCCATTTCCTCCCATGAACAGCCCTACTGCTCAATGGCACTAGAATTTCCAGCCAAGTCAAACTGTACTTCCATGTCTGGTAGTTGTCTTTGCTGACCTGCATCCAGCAAAGTTGTCTCAGTGATAATCTTTAAAGCTGCTCTGTTTCGACTGACTTAGGAGTCGTATTTGCACTGTACCCTTCTGTGGTAACATTTATTTGGAGGTTAAGTTCAGTAATTAGCAAAAAATCGCATCGTTATTGAGGTTTATTTGCACCTACGCACTCAAACTCCGTGAAGAAGGCAGCGAGGAGCAGCAGAAGGCTGGACACTGAGTGGCAGAGGTCAGGGTGACGTAGCAGGTGGGCAAGGAGACCAGACCTGCTCAGTGGGGGCAGTAACAAGGGCTATCAGGAGAGAGGTCGGTTTCCTCCATGTCCTGGAAAATCATCTTCCTTTTCTCTTTGCACTTAGCAATCTGATTTCATGTGCTGATCACAAGATTCATTACTCTGGAGGGCAGAAGCCTTTGAGCCATGTGCCAGATGTTTGGAACGTGATGGAAATGCCAGGACGCGTGGTATGGAATAGCTTTGTTACTGCGGTCGGGAGGATTTTGGCGGCGTTGCAGGCACTGGAATGGAATTTTGCAATATTTCAGTCTTCATCTCGAGAGGATAACGGAGCAGCACTGCGCGTCCTGTTCCATAACCGGCTGTGGCTTTCTCCTTGGCCTTTACTGTTTGATTATTGGGTCTTGTGTGCTTTTTCCTCTTGAAATACTACTGCTAAGCCCTTTAAAATTATTCTGTCTTTCAAGAAAAACAATCAGGTCTTAAGAGGCATTTTTTTGAGGGTTGAGAGGAATCTGGAGTTTGTTTAAAGAAAGGGGATCTGAGGAAGATAAAGCCAAGATACCAGCAAAGCAGAACTAACAGTGCATTCCAAAAGAGAACAGAGGAGAACGACTCCGCAAAGGGCTCGGTTCCGTGTTAGCTTTGTCACTGAGAAGTCTCTTGAAGGACCAGAATCGCACCCACACGTGTTAGACGTGAAACTCGGCAATGCACAGGAGTACACCGGGATCTCGCACTGCGCACGGAAGCGGTGGCACTCTGGGAAGCAAGGAAATGACACTGAATTCCTCAGGCAGGAATCGAAGCCTTTCCGAGCGAACCGCTCTGGGTGTTTGAGTCTCTAGTAGCAGACAGACACCCTCGCTGCACACACAGTGCCTGCTGCCTTCAATGGCTGGGGTTTTTCCCCGTGCTTGGATGCTCTTATAATTCTGGGAACACCCTGCCCAAAGGTGTTGGTGTGTCTGCTCGGGTGAATTGCTGCCTTCCAGTGTCAAGGGAGGGGGCCCATAAGAAAGCTGGGGAGGGACTTTTTACAAGGGCTTATAGTGACAAGATGAGAGGTGATGGCTTCAAACTGGAAGAGGGGAGATTGAGATTAGAAATTAGGTAGTTCTTCACTTTGAGGGTGGTGAGACTCTGAAATGTATTGCCCAGGGAAGCTGTGGATGCTCCATCCCTGGATGTGTTGAAGCCCAGGCTGGATGGGGCTGTGAGCAACCTGCTCTGGTGGGAGGTGTCCCTGCCCACGGCAGGGGGGTTGGAACTGGATGATCTTTGATGTCCCTTCCAACCCGAACCATTCTGTGATTCTCTGAATCTGAGGAAAGAGGTACAGGAGGTGGATGGGAGTCTTGGAAATGCGTGATCCAAACCAGCTGGATCGGCAGAGCTAGCAGGGAGACAGCCCAAGTGTGAGAACCCAGGTGCTGTGCATCGCTGTGTCTTGTCTGTCGCCCCAAATGGGGGGGGTTTCCGTTGCAAGGCATAGGAAATAATCTGTTATTCTGTTAGTATTGACTAGTGCTCGTGGTTGTTAATGGTTGAGCAGCCAGCGGTGCTGGTCGGGAAATCGGTAGGGTGCAGGGGGTGGATTTGGTCTGGTTGTGTCGTTTGATGTGCACCTTGGATCTGTGCTGCCTGTTCCCTGCAGCCTCTCAAATAAATCTTTCTCACACACACACTTAGATACCTAAACACAGGCTTTGGAGGCGTGTCCGATCAACCTGGGGCTTCGGGTGTTGTGGCAGAGTCTCCCTGGGCATAATTTCTGTGGGAAGAAATGATTCTGCGAGCTAGGTGTGTACCTTTCCTTTGCGGGCATCGTGGCAAACCTCCTGTTTTCAGCAGGACAAACCGGAGTCTGGGCTGTAACCGGAGCTGCATCTGCTGCTCCTGGGAATGCCGAGCCTCGCATCTGGTCTGGAATGCCAATGAGCCCATATAAAGCTGTTAATGCCTGTGTGAGGTTTTTTGAGTCCTCATTACCGACCTGATAGAAAGATAATTCCTCAGCTGCTGTTCCAACCTGTGGGATTTTACCCACTTAATTAATTTTCTTTCAAGGTCTTTTTTTTATGCACAAGAAGCTGGTGAGGGACTCTTCTCTCGTCTCCATCAAAGGTGCGGAGGCCCCAGCAGTTGGAGGGTGAGTCTGCGCAGGCTGGCTGCGGGAAGGTAGCCAGGGCTGCCGAGCCACGGGGGACCCCGCTCCCCTTCCCTGCTCCCCCCACCTCGTGCTATAAAATGACCGGACCGAAGGGTAGCAAACTGCACACCGAGAGTTAAAAATGCCAGCCCGCAGCACCCTCCCCACCCTTTGGCAAGCTGTCTGTGTAAATAAATACACATAGCCAACAATAAGCAGATGCCTTTTTAACATGCAGGGTTTCAGGCTGAGATATTCCTTTCTGGTGCAGTTCATCTCAGCATCTGTCAGGCTAACGCCAACTCCGCAGCTCCCATTCGCTCGTATTTTTAATGCGCAAAGGTTTGCGTTGTGGTGAGTGTAAAATATAATGCAGGCTCGGCGTGTTTTACATCTGTTTTGGTGTTGCTGCTGATGTGTGCCATGTTAAATAGGAGCGCTTTGTGCTCCTTCTGATCTCTGTGGCAGGAGATAGTGCAAACTCTTGCTCCTTCCGCTCGATTACGTGGCTTTACACAGGCGTGCGTGTGGCTGCCGGAGTACACAGGCGGGGAAAAAATAAGTGGTTTGCAAAACATACCACCACCGGGGCCCCACAAGCAAACAAGCATCGGAGCGGGGAGGAGGAAGCTGAGATGAGGGTTGGATTCAAAATAAAATCAAAAGCTTCGTTCCAGCGGAGCCTCTCGTACCCCGTAAATCAAACCAAACTCCGGAGCCACAGCCTCTAAAGCCCCAAGGGTGGATCTGAGGGCAGTGCTGCGCAAGGGGCTCCCGGGAGCTGCTCGGCTGGGTCCGATCTTGTCTAAGCCGGGGCCTTGTCTCTGAGAGCTGCTCAGCGGTGATCAGAGAGAAGGTGAGAGCGGGGCAGCTAACCATGAGAAATCCCATGTGAAGCTTTTGTTTGTTTTTGTTTTCATATTAAAAATGTATTGAGCCCAGATGACCCACAGCCTGCTGGCTCTGCTCCTCTTTGGAAAATTCACCCCAGGAGTGCTGGATCCCGTGGTGTTGCTCTCCCCGTGCGTCAGCCTCGGAGAAGGTGCCTGGGGTTTATTGTCCTTGCTCACATTTCACTCATGCTGCTGTCAGCTCGAGTCAGATGCGAAAGAATCACATTTTTCTTTTAAAAGAAAATTAAAAAAAATCAGGCTGTTTACACAGGCAACAAGTCTCGAAGGCAGCTCTGTGTCAGACTTTCCTGAGGTCTGCTGGGAGAAAGGAGAATATTCCTGCTGCTTGAGACACTCTCAATTGGATTAGATATAAACAAAGCTGGGGGGGAAGGGGAGAGGCGTGATCCTCCGCTGGAGAGGAGGATTCAGACGGCCTGAGATGTCTTCTGTTCCATGAGTAGAGATGATTGAAATCTCTCGTCTGAGCAAGTGCATGCAGAAGACAAAATACAATATTAGTGACCCTAAATGTATTAGAGCTCTCTGCTCCTGATGGCAGTGGTATCAGCTGGAATGGTAACAGGGAACGAACGGATTCTGCATGGACCACACTTTTCTTCCACAATGGGAAGGGAAAATCAGTATTAAAACACCATTGAATCCAATTTTTGATGACTCTCAGTACACCTGCCTGTGACACTTTCTGTCTTGGGGTTTCAGAGCACTTTACAGATCTGAATAAATTAATTTTTGGGTTTTTTTTTTCCTCCTCCCTGAATGCCCTGGGGCTGTTCAGCTGCAGAAGAGCAGCCCCAGAGGGGAGCTGAGCAATGCTGAGCAAGAGCTCAAGGGCCCCCGGTGGGGCAAGAGGCTGGGGCCAGACTCTGCTCAGGGGTGCCCAGCGCCAGGACGAGGGGCACCGGGCACCAACTGGAACCCAGGAGGTTCCCTGGGAGCGAGAAGAGAAACTTCTTTGGTGGGAGGGGATTAGAGCCTGGCCCAGGCTGTCCAGAGAGCTTCGGGAGTCTCCTTCTCTGGAGAGATTCCAAAGCCACCTGAACAATTCTGGGCCCCCTGCTCTGGGTGACCCTGCTGGAGCAGGGAGGTGGCACCAGATGAGCTCCAGAGGTCCCTTCCAAACCCCACTATTCTGTGAAAGGACTTCTTCTCCCAGCTTTTCATCCTGACCCTGGAGGAGCTTCTAAGCACTGTGATGCTGGAGGACACTGATGCTCCTTGATGCTACGTGTGGACAGTTGGCCCTGGAGGGGCTGGGCAGGGCAGAGGGGTTTAGTGGCAAAAGAGAGAAAGCAGCGAGGTAGACGGGGAGGGAGAGGAGTAGTGCTGTGAAATGGATTTGCGTGGCGCCAGCTTCGTATCTGAATTGGAGCTGTCAGGGAGAATGAGATCCAGGCTCGGTGCTGTTCTCCAGAGAGAAGCCGTTATGGAGCGATTGCTCTGTTAAGTGCTGGCTCCACCTCTGTGCCCTGGGCCTGCCTGGTTTCTGCAAGGAGAAAACAGACCAGGTCTGGCACGATCCCCTCTCCTGTCCCACTGGCCTTTCGCGCTTTTCTCCTGATTTACCTTCTATTCCTTGCTTACTGCTTTCAGCCCCTGAGCATCGCCCGCTGAACCCTCCTCCTCCTGGCTCTGTTGGTATCTTCATCCCACCCTTTCCTGCCTCTCAGCTTCATCACCTCATCCCCTTTTTCATCTTCAGTCTTTTCTTCCACTCGGCACATGGTTGTACTCGAAGGTCTGCCCAGCAGGTGGACGTGCGTGTGCGTGTTTGTTGCGCACAACACAGGAAGGGGGGTACGTGCCTTAAATGTTTAACTGCCTTTGCTTTGTCACTCAACAGTCCACCCCCTGTTCTGAGGCTTGCCTTTGGGGGACTGACAGCATCTCCTCCTGGTGTTCCTGTCCCCTCCAGTTTCCCTGGTGACTCTCGGCTGCTGCAGAGGGGAGCAGGAGGAGATGGAGGACAAATCTGTTGCTCCTTTCTTATTTTGCTGGGAATAGTCCGGTCCTCTTCGCTTCTGGCCAAAGCCCTTTTCTGGCCAGGTCTAAATGGACTGGAAAGTAAGGAGGAAGATTTTGCCTTTGTTCAAGGCCTTGCCAGGGTCTTCAGGGTCACTGCCAGTTGTTTCTTCTCACCTCCTTCAGGTGCTCAAGAAAGAGCTGATCTTTACCTAGGCAGGAGCAAGTGAGTAAAGTAAGGTCATAGAATCACAGAATGGGTTGTGTTGGAAGGGACCTTAAGAATCATCTCTTTCCGATTTCTCTGCCATGGGCAGGGGCACCTCCCTCTAGACCAGGTTGCTCAGAGCCTCATCCAGCCTTGACCTTGAACTCTTCCAGGTCATGGTCTTCTCCTCAGGCCCTGTATGGAAGTACAGGTCTTATGTATTTTTCATTGCTGTTCCTGACAGGTTGACCCGCCCGGATCCCTGTGCTGGGGACTTGAAGCAGGGATCCTGACTGATGCATCTTTAGGACGACGTGACTTCTTGAGGAGAACGAGCACTTCTCTGAAGGCCAGTCCCCTCCAGGCAGCGCGCAGGTAAGGCCGACAGCCCCGGCTGCTACTGGGCTCTGGGCGTGCTGTGGTGGGCTGAGCAGAGCACTCGTTCCGTTCCTTTGGCTCCAGAGGGGCTCTGTCCCCTGCCACATCTGTAGGAGTGAAACCTCACAGCGTGTTCCCAGCACGGGGAACGCATTCTGCAAAAATGCCCTTTCGGAGGATCAAGACTGCTCGTATGGTTGAGATAAATATGGGCTAAAAGTGTGGGAAGAGTATGATGAGGGAAGAAAAACGTGACATGTGAGGTATTAATAAAACAATACTCAGTCCTCTTGTTCTGAAATAATTTTAGATTGACAATTACTTTCATATAAACAGAAAACTTTTTAAGAAAAGGAATGATGAAGCGTACATTGTGGGGAAGGGGTTAAGTAAGAAATTAATTTAATCATTTAGTTTTCAACTGGGCGAGATGTGTCAGGTCATCCAAAAATGAAAAATAAACCACCCCAAGCAGGAAAGCCTTGCAGTTCTAATCCCTGTGACTCATGGAAACCAGATCTAGAAAAGATGAGGCCCTTCAGTCCAAACCCTTAATCCCCTACTAGTGTGTAACATCGTTCCCAGCAGCATCTACCCGTCCTGGTTTAAATGATGGGATTTTCCCTTGTCCCCTCGGGATACTCTTGCACAGTCTAATAGAATTAATCTGCTTACTTCTCTTTCAACCCCTGACCACTGCAGATGCAATTAGTGGGGGGCGAGGGGAGGATTCTGTTTCCTTGGCTGTGTGAGGAGGGCTCGGGGCTGGGCTGTGTTAAACCAGACACCGGGGGCAGGCGGGTCTGCCGGAGCCTGGCTTATCTGCCCGTCCTCGTTACCGCCCCAGAAACGACGTCTCTGCAGTTGTCCTTCAGGATCTGATAAGGCACAGCCTGATGGATTTGAATGTCTGTGAGAGAGACAGTGGGCCTGGCAGCCAAAGTGAAATGCAAAGTCATATGCTGCTTGGGCTAGAGATTCCCAGAGGCGGTTTGCTCCCCTGTTTCTGGAGCATTCTCTGGCCTTATTTTGCCTCCTCTCTCGGACAATTTGGTAGCAACCACGTGAAACAACTTTTTGCCGTGTGTGGTGCTGCTGGAGGTACCACTGCACTTTTCCATCTGAGAATTTCAGGCTTGTCTTTAGGCTTCTCTGATGCTTGCTGAGAGGCAAAGAACCAGATGAATAGAAAGTCCAATAAATTGGAGCTGGAGAATCGTAGCTGGTCTTATTTAGTCTGCCTCTACTTGACCCGAAGCAAAGCTTCCTTCGGTGACGTTTTGCCTGTTTTGCTCCTCAAATTTGGAAAAGTTTTGGAAATGGGAGCTGTTACTTGGTTTCTAAAGCTCCTGGGTGGAGTTTCGACCAGTTTACACCCCGGGGCTGCAGCAACAGCTGATGTGCACAAACCATTCTCAGGGACACTTGGATTAATCTGCTTCCAAAGTGAATGAAAAAAACACATCCTAATAGCGAAAGCAACTGTGATGTAATTGTTACTGGGTGTCTGAAGGAGGCTGCAGGTTTTGTAGGATACTTTAAAGGCTGGGGGGATGGCGACTGAAGCAAGGTGTTTAGATCGTCTGCAAGCTTCTGCCCCGTGTCCCTGCCTTGCCAGTCAGCCTTTATTCCAGTGATGGGGCCACTAAACCCGGGGCAGACAGGTACTGGTACTCCCATACTCTTCCCTTTTTCTTCTCCCGGAAAGTTTCCCTTGCTGCTTCCTTTTTAAAAGCTCTGTATTAGCTGGGGAGGGAGCCCTGTGAGGTAAAAGACAGGCTGGAAATACAGATGCTGGTGACAGTCCTTTCAAAAGCTGCATTTCTCAAGCTGGGAGCTATTGACCCCTTTCAGTGCAGTCACAAAGGAATCCAAGAGGAAATGGAGGGTGAGGGCCAGCAGGGAATTTAATGTTATTTTTTTTTTCCTCCCAAGTCGTTGCCTTACTCCATCCCCTGCCAGGCTGGCTATTGTTTGAGACTCCGCACGGGATGCCAATTGCCGTATATGGAAAATGGCACCATGCTACATTCTTTCTAAAAATTGATTTTTTACAGTTGCCTTTTTTTTTTCCCCCCTCCCCTTGCTGAAAGTTACTCTGCTGCAGTGGAAGACACGGGCAAAAGGCAAGCGGGGCTACAGTCCTGGTCTGTGCAGGTTTTGCTGCAGTTCTGCTCTCGCCGTTGAGGTGACTGGGCAAAGCGGCAATAGCCGCTCCCAGACAAAATGCTGCTCCCTCTTAGAAACAGCAGCGACAAATTTTGGGGTTCATGTACCACAGTCATGCCCTGATGCTCAATCTGCGCTATGCTGAGGTGTGACTGCAGAAGTGGAAAAAGGGAAAATACTTTCTAGAAACACTGCTTTTGCAGAAAATGAACTGTTTGGTATTATTACGTCACCTGTGTATGTGTGGACAACAGACATGTTTTTTTCGTTTTTAAGCTGTTGAACAACTGGGCAACTTTTAAAGAAACTGAAATTTTGTGAGGATGGAGTAAGGACGTTTTAAAGGTCCAGTGGTTTTTATATTGTCTTGGTTTGAGTGAGAACAGAACTACTTCTGTTCAGTGATTTTACTTTTCAGAAAGCTTGTGCTTTCTGAAGTCTGGGAAAGTGCCCTGACTCTAAACCGTGCCATATAAATGGAGGTGACACTGGAAGGAAGCAGGTATCCTATTGAGAAAGTCCCAATTTTCTTGAATCTTTCTTTAGACTGGGAGTTAAATTGTTTGGAGAAGCTGTGCTGCTGTCACATCTCTGCAAAATGAGCCTCTGAATCTTCCTGGGTGATAAATGGTGCTCAGACCAGAGATGTGACTGTGGCAGCCTCCCGGGCTACGTGACGACGCTCGAGTCCACACTGGGGTGGCAGGGGAACGAATGTGCTCACGTAGCTGCTTCTTCACGAGAGATGATTTGGTGCCTGCCGACTGCTGCTCGCTGCGGCGTCCGCACGAGGTCTGGCTGGCAGCGTGTGCTGTGGAGCGATGCGATGCCCCATCCGCTGGCTTCTCAAGCGGCCAACGAAGCGACTAAGGACTTGTGACTCCTACATGGCTGTGGCTGGACGCCGGAGTGAACAGCCTGGGGGGAAATGGGACGCTCCTCACCCAAGAGCTATTGTTGCGAGCTCCCTGCGAACTCCCAGGCCTCAGGTTTCAGTTGCGGTCTGCTCACATTTGTAACTGCCCTAATAACTCCTGGCCGCCGAGGACGCCTTTGTTGCGCACACATTTATAAGCGAAAGACGAGCGCAAAGGCCGAGCACCGGCTCAGCCATGTATCCAGAGGGAGAGCAGAGCCTGTGGCCAGCGCTGTTTTCTGAGGGTGGTCACCAGCAACCAGCAGTCTCCCCAGGGCTCCTCCTGGAGCTGAGGAGCCCCACTCAGGATCTGGGCTGTGGCTGCAGGAGGTTCCAGCTCTTCATTTCTGCTCCTGAAGGTGCTGTCAGGTAATTTGTCAGGCTGTGAGTGGCTGCTGACGGTGAGGTGCCCGTTTGCACTTCTGTCTCTTGCGGGCCGGAGGTGACACCAGTAGCCAGAGGGCTCAGAGGTCACTGCAGGTGACTGTGCCAGAGGTGGCCTGAGCTCCTGAGAGGTATCGCCCCAGAGCCTGGGGGTCAGTGCTTCTGATGTTCGCCGTGGCGCACGTGTGGACTGGGTTTGGCTGTGCGTGTTTTCCTGTGGAGTCAGGAGCTTGGGTGACAACCATAATGGAGGAGGAGGAAATAAATTGTCCTTAGACAACATCTCCTGTCACAGCTCTAAGGCTACAGTGGTAATTCACAGGTTTTTTTGCCTAGATGAGGGATAAATTGCTTTGCCCAGGGAAAATGGGGTTTACACGATGGGGCAGGGCAGGAGAGCAAAGCTGCCGTCCATCGCCGTGCCGAGTACCAGGCGGAACGGTCAGGACAGGGGGTCGGCTTCGCACTGCCTGTTTCGAGACCTCCATGAGTACATTTGCTTTTGATTTGCGAATTTTGAAAAAAATCTGGAGTGAAGCTGGAGGCTTAGAGTAAGAGCTGCTGGAATTATTCTCTGACTGTAGAAATCTCCTGGGACACAGAGGTGAGAGGGATGTGGATCGGAAGGTTTTTCCTCGGGCTCATGAGCAATAGCTGGGATCACAGTGAAAGGTGATAACTCTTAAAATCAGTCCTAAGGATGGTGTTACCCTGCAAGCCCTGGAGTTGGTTTGGGGAGTTTTGTGTTCATTTTGCGTCCTACCAGTGGAATGTAGCGTGATTCCGTCTGCCTTTCTTGCACGAGTGGTATCATAGCTCGAAGTTCTCCCTTGCAGCAGAAGGTGGTGGAAGTACTTTGTTTTGTGCTGGAACTGGCTTTGTGGATCTTTGCATTCCTTATCAGGGAAACCTGAACATGGAAAAGTTTTCATTCTGGAGGGTTTATCTTATTTTCTTTTTTTTTTTTTTTTTTCCCCCTGTTGCTCCATCTTTCTGTGACAAAGCAGGAATGGGGAAGGGAAGAAATTTAAGGAAAGAGGTAATCTGGAAATATCCTCTCCTCACATGAAAAATTGCCCATCAAAAAATGTCTATACAGCTTACGTGAAAAAAAAAAATAAAAATTGAAAACCAATTGGTTTTTAAACTTGTAGAATATGAGAAAGGTTGTTGTTATTACTCTTGGATGCCCTGATCCATTTTAAAGCTGAGGTTTCTTGCTTGCGTGGCTGTGTCTGTTCGGTGCAGAATCTTGGTTGCTCGTTGGTGAGAGGAGCCCCGGCGCAGGTCAGCGGCAGGCCAGGCTCCTTCAGGTGAGGATCATCATCATCTAACGGCCCATTTCTCCCTGGTGAAATGACTCGTTCTCTGGGTGGCTTCTGGGGGGTGGGAGCCGCATCCTCAGTGCCCTGAGTCTGTTGACAGAACCAGCAGATAAGAAACCAGGGGCTGAAGAGGCTGAGATATGCTTGTGCTGGACGTTCAGGGCCGCTCTGGGCAGTGTGTGGCAGGAGCTGTAAGGCAGCGAGGACATGCAAGCATGCAAGCATGTGGTGGAATATAGTTTTCTATTTTCTTAATTTTGTTTTAATTTGCCTGTATTTTAGCTTCAGTGCCCAGCATATGGAGGCCTTGAACTGAGCAGGGGGCTGTCAGCAGTTGATACTTGCCTGGAAAAGTGGAGCATGGCACGTGTACAAGTGGAGCAACCCCCCCAGCAGCGTGTGCTAAAATAAATAAATGCCAAAGAAGTATGTTTAGGCAACATAAACTTCCTTTTTTAATCGTTTGTGGAAGGTTTATTTTGAAATGCCCCCCAGCACTCACCAGGTGCTACTTTTCAGATGGGCTGTAGTACCAGCTTGAACTTCTCAAGCCTGGAGGAGCTCTAGGAGGCTCAGCCTCTCCCTGGGGTCCGTTGCGAGCCAGCCCTTGGGCCCCGGCGGGCAGGAGGAAGGTGTTCCTGGGAACATCTCAAGCTGTGGCTGGCTCATTTCCCTGGCGACTGTGGATGATGGGAGTCCATGGTGCCTGGCCCACTGGTTTCCCCACGTTCTGCCGCAGGGGTGGTTCTCAGACTTAGGCATCGCTGCCTTCTGCCTGGGCACGCCTTGCTGATGCCAAAGAGAGACAGACAGACAGTGCAATACCAATGACACACCTGTTGAGGCAGGAATTGTCACTGACTCCTCATAGAATGATGGAATTGTTTGGGTTGGGAGAGACCTCGAAGGTCATCCAGTCCCAGTGTTGCCCCATCCCTGCCAGGGCACCCCTGAGCCCTGTCCCTCAGCACCACATCTCCACGCCTTGGAAACCCCTCCAGGGATCAGGGGGACTCCAGCCCTGCCCTGGGCAGCCTGGGACAGGCCTGGACAACCCTGCAGGGGCTTGGAGAAACTGTTCCTCAGCTCCAGCCTCCCCTGGGGCAACTTGAGGCCAGTTCCTCTTATCCTGTCTCTCTTGTTCTGTGGGAGAATTTTTTTCCCATGCTTAAGTGTTCAGCTCTCAGAACGGAGCTCTGAGCTCGTCACACGTTGTTGGCCTGTCAGCAGTTGGCTTAGCATAGGGATCACGTTACTGGAAAGTGGAGTCACTTGCCAGAGCTGCTTTGCTTTTCCTTTTCCCTTTCCATCTCCCAATTTTGTGTGTTATCTGGTAGCAGCTCTGAAGCTTTTGCTGAACTGGTTGGAACCAGGAGCTGACATTCTGTTCGTTGTTCCACCTCCTGCTGCCAAAGCCAGCACTCGAAATAAAGGCTGTGCGTTCAGACTCCTCACGAGTGCAATCGGTGGGCATTTAAAATGCCTGAAGATCAGTGCAGCAAAGCTCTGGTGACTTAGTGTGACCACACCGTGGGGAAAATTGAGTACAGTCAATAAGTGTTCATCCCTGGAAAAGGGGATAAGTGATGATGACTTTTAAAAAGTAGCAATGAAATGGATTTTAGTTTGGTTTTTGGTTTGGTTTAAGATGTAGCTGGAAGTGACTCATTGAAGAAAAGGGCAGTGATCTGGTGTTTCTCCTCCTGTGGACATCAGCTGTATCAAGTCTGCAAATCTGTACTAGATCATTTTAATGCCATTTCACACTTTTTTCCCCCCCCAAATCTTCACAGAGACCACTGCTCTTCATAAGGTCAAGTTGAAATTGAGCAAATAGCTCCAGTCGACAAAAGGGTTACATATTTATTTTGTAAACATCAAAATATTTACTTCCATCACTTGTAACGCAGGTTAGTTTCGTTTTGGAAATGCCAAAATTGGTCCTTTCAACATTTAAAAGTGAAAACCACATTTTCCTATCAAAATTTGATCCAAACTTTTTATAAAGAGAGGTTTTGGTTTGTTTGGTGTAGTGTTTTGGCGAGGTGGGTTTGTTTTGGTTTTTAAGTTAGGAAATGTGAAAAAAACCAAAGTTTCATCTTAGAACAAAACTTTGTGGAGCTATTGTGAAGAAATACCTTTGTATTGTTCCGTTTCAAGAAAAAAATCTTTCCGTGCAACCTGAAGCCATTCTTCCCCTCTGGGTTTTTTGGTTTTGTTACCCAAACAGGAAAGTCTGTGGATCATCTGACTGTGTTCTTTCTGATGATACTGATGCGGAGTCATTTTTCTTGGGTTTTGCTGATGTGAAATCTGTTTGTGCCCCGTGGCTGGAAGGGTTTGAGGTCTGTCTGTCACTCATTGTGCCCCCGTGACTTGCAGCTGAGGGTTCTGGTGACTGCTCAGCACCAGCTGCAGGCTCTGCTGGAAACCTCCCAGGGATCTTGGTTGTATTTTACCTCCTTTGCCTGTGTCCCTTGCCCGTGTACAGTGCCTTCCCTAACAAGCAGCTCTCTCCTCTCCTCTCCATCCCAAGTGATGCTATTGCCAAGGAATGTTGGACGGGTACCATCATACACATGCTGGAGGTGTCCCCAGATCGGGGGTTTGAGTTTGATTTGGAAGGGAGGAGAAGCAGGAAGGGTGTGTTGTTTTTAGGAGGCACCCAGGCCGTGGTGCTTTGCAGCAGCATTTTGAACGTGCTCACCAGGCAGGGAGGGCTGTGGGTGCAGGAGAGCTTTTCAAATATTTCCACATGCTGCTCAGGGCTGCTGTCCCAGGCACGTACTTCATTAATGCTCTGGGAGAGGCATTCTGGGAGTCATCAATCAGCATCGCTTCGCATTTCTTCTCCATCGGAGCTGCTCTGTTGTGTCTTTCAGTGCTGCTCGTTTTGGTTTTGTTTTCCAAACGAGGAATTGATTTGCAGAGGCTTGCACCAGGCAGAAGAGTTTTGTCTTGCAGGGGGCAAAGTCATCTGGCTGATCTTCTCCAAAGCTCTTCAATGGGTGTCTAAAGTTGCGGGGCCTGAAGAAGCCGGGGGTGTGGGGGAGGCTGTGCTGGAGTGTGCTCTGAATGTCTCCATGATTTCCTGGATCAATGCTATAACAACAATCGCATTCGGCTCCCTGGCATGAGAAGTTTATCCTCATACCAATGAGGAGCCTTTCCCCCTTGTGGGTGTGAGGATCGATTGACTGTTTGTTCTCAGCAGACCTTTTCCCCACAGACCATCTCTGCAGCCTGGTGATGTGTGGCCATGGCCATCATGACACTGGTGGGTTTTTCCTGGCCCAAACACAGCTCCAGGAATTGAGACTACTACCTGCAGTAAATAGGGAAAGTTCCTGCAGTAGGAAGAGGAGGACCTAAGTGAGAGCACGCACAGCTCTGACAGAGAAAGGAAAAAATCACCGTGAGTTTTGTGGCCTGTCACTAGTGCCTTCGTAGTGAGCGGTGCTGGGAAAGCCAGCAGCCCTCAGGAGAGCTGGGAGCGTGCTTTCCTTGTCAGGAGGTAGCTTGAGATCTTGCTTTACGCTCAGTCTTTATTCTTTACAACAGGAGAAGCTCCTTCTCTCCCGCGTTCGGGGGGGACAGGTTCTCCTGTGCTCGGTGGCGGTTTGCGGAGGCTCGGTGATGCCCGTTGCCTGGATACTGGGCAGCCCACCCCCAGCTCAGCACATCCCCCCGGGCAGCCCTATGCAGGCAGGGGGCTCAGTGGGGGAGTGAAACCCTGGGCCCTCGGAAGCAGGAGCAGTAAGTCCACCTGATGCAGCTTGTAAGCCTGGAGTTGCCTTTTACTTGGCTGTCGCTGTTATTATTTATCATTATTATTGATGGGAGAAAAGTGCAGCCCAGCTGCTCGGCGCGGAGATCTGAGGGCTCCCGCGGGGCGAAGCGCTTCACGCCGCTTCGGAAACCAGCCATTGTGCTGCTGTCTCTTGGATAAGCATTTTTATTTCACGTGCTTGTTCTGAGCCTCCCGCTGCTGCCGCTGCTCTCGCTACAACTGCTGCTGACAAGCAGCCTTCCCGGCAACACGGCCTCGGAGCCCGAGAGCTGCCTTCCCGCCGACTGACACCCCCAGGGAGCGGTGCGAGGACGACAGTGACTGTTGAATATTTAAAATCAAAGTATTTCCTCTTAAACATGGAAATGCTCTTTGCGCTTCATCCACATCGCTGCTTGGTGGCTGCAGCCGGCCCGGCTGCGCGTTACTCCTGCGCTCAGATGGGACGCTGCCAGAGCTTCCTCCTCCCTCCTTGGCTGAGCCGTAGGGAACCGGGGGCCTCTTGTTCCGAGTGCTGTACGTTAGCACTGCAGAAATACTCTCTGGGCTAAGGACACGTACTTTCAACTTTAATACGAGAAAACAAATGAGTATAATGCTGGGCGGGTGGGAAATAAACACCTGAGAAAGGCCACGTGGTAGCAATGACCTTTGTTCTGACCAGTCTAGGCACTGGCTTTGGCCTTATCTGGGTTCCACGTGGGGCTGCTGAAACCACGTCGTTATCGCCTCCGTGGCCTGGACCGTGACAATGGACAGAGTTTGTTCTGTGTGAAAACTGGCTCCTCTTCGTTGCTGAAGGAGGACAGCACCTAACTTTGAGTGAATGTTAGAAGCGAAACTGTTGGGAGACTGAAAATCTGGGGGGGTTCAAGGCACATAGTAGAAGGTCAGGAAACTTGGAGCATTTTTCCTCAGTCTGTAGAAAACACTATTTATGAAGTTTATATAGCTGGTTAGTGGAAGATGCTGAGATCTAGCAAGGAAAAAAAAGCTTGTTTTCACATAGTGAAGCCAAAACACATCTAGTTCTGATTGAAGATGACTCTCCACCTGGGAGAGGTCTCTTCTGTAATGTAACATGGGGACTGGTGGAAGTGGGTTGACTAATACACCAGTCGATTTTTTTTTTTTTTTCCTCATCCTTTAGAGAAAACACTTATTAATTTCAGTGGGACTCATGTCTGTGTTGTTCTGTGACTGGAGCTGCCCCAAAGCGTATGAGGACCGGCAATGGCAAGAACTAGGGTTCAGGGAGGGTTTTGATGTGTGCGTTGCATTTTAGGTTGAACATTAGAAAGCATTTCTTCTGCTCCAGGGCTGTCCAGGCCTGGCCCAGGCTGCCCAGGGCAGGGCTGGAGTCCCCATGATCCCTGAAGGGGTTTCCAGGCCATGGAGGTGTGATGCTGAGGGACAGGGGTTAGTGGTGCCCTGGCAGAGATGAGGGAACAGTTGGACTCTGTGATCTGAAAGGTCCCTTCCAACCAAAACAATTCTGTGATGCCGTAAGGTTTCTACAAATAGTAATAACTGGAATTTATGAGGGAAACAGCAGAGTACTCCTGCTTCCCTGAGGCTTTAGAAATACTTTCCCAGCTAAAGGCAGTTTATAAATTTACTCAGCTCCAGAATTGCACAAGTTTGATGGAAATTCTCCACTTCTGATGGGATGAGAGAGCCGAGGGCGAGACTCGGCACTCACAAATGACCCCTGGCTGGAAGCACTCGGTTAATGCTTCTAAATGAACTGCTGCTGCAGAGCCCCAGCCAGCAGCACAGGAGAAGGTGTGTTATTATCACCGCTCTGATGACGGCAGATAATTTTGCCATTCTCATTTACAGATCTAATGGTTTGTTAATAACGTCTGATTCGGGACTGGAGCGCAGCCCGTCAGCCAAGGGTGGCAGAATGGCCTTAATAAGGGTAATTGAGGCTGTTGCTATAATCTGGTTTGCTCTTTGCTTCGCTAATTGAAAGTGACTTCTCTTACTGTAGAACGGGAGCAGCATCGTTCCCCTGTGGAGCCCGGGCACCAGGCAGGGAGAAGGGCCCCGTGATTGGACGCTGCTTAGATAGAATCATAGAACATTTTGGGCTGGAAAAGACCTTCGAAATCATCGAGTCCAATCTTTTCCCAGCACTATTAGCACCACTAAACCATGTGCCCCAACACAACATCCACCCATCTCTCAAACACCTCCGGGGATGTTGTCAGGCGGTGCCCGGGCAGCAGCAAGCGTGCAGGAGGGAGCCGGCGTCGCGGGCTGGGTGTGTTTGCCTTTATCTTTCATACGAAGACCGGCCCAGGCTGTGACTTCGGGCCGGGGGTGTCTCCGGCGGCTGTCGGGCCGTCCGGGGTACGGGCGGTTGACGCGTGAGCTGTGCCGGGGACAGATGGGCTGCTGGATGTTTAACCCTGCAGAGGAAAGGCGCCTTTCGCCCGCTCGCAGCGCTTGCCCGTAACGACTGTTCATGTTAATTATGGAGATACTTACGTGAACACCCCGTTAGCTCTAATTAGAGTTAATGGAAGGTACGTGGGGATGTTAACGGGGCAAGAGACAACCAAGCTTCCATTTCTGAGGTTAAATATTCAGTAGCTCCCGCCGACGTTCCAGCACTCTATAATCATGCAGTCAGACTTGAGCAAAAGCAGAGCAGCTTCGNTCCTTTTTTTTCCTTTTTTTTCTTTTTTTTCTTTTTTTTCTTTTTTTTCTTTTTTTTCTTTTTCTCTTTTTCTCTTTTTCTCTTTTTCACATTTTTTCTTCTTTTCTTTTTTCCTTTTCTCCCTCCTTATGGCCACCTTACACTATTGTTTTGCTCAAAATAAAGGGGCAAAAAACAATGTGACAGTGACCTCAGTTACCTTTACTAACATAATTACGCTACCTCTCCTCTCTTCATAGTGCACCTCAGAATCAGGCTTTATTAGCAAACCATTTGCTGTGCCTTTCACTGTCCTTTCAATGAATGTGAGCAGAGTTGCTTAAGGGGAGCTGGAAGAGCTGAGCTTTGTTCTGAACAGAGACCTTGTGATAGAGAGTTTGGGGCCTGAGCTCTTCCGTGGGTCACATAATATCTGAGGTCTGTGAAGTTCCTGTGGCCGGGATATTGTTTGAAGCTGTACAGACAAAAATGATCCTTCCTCTTGCTTGCTCTCACCAGCCATCTGCAGTATTTTGAAAACCTGAAGAATTGAGCCTGCGAAATTTGCGGGTTGTTTCATGCTCTGTCTGTTGTGAACGACAGCACAGCCCTGCCACCAACCTCTGCCCAGCAGGTCAGGTCCTCATGGAAGGTGTCTTTCCAGGACTGACTTGGAAACTGGTAGCCCTCCCTGGTAGCCCTGAGCCTGTTGTGTTACCCGCTCTTCAGGGCAGGAGGAGCTTCCTTGTGGGCTGTTTACTGAGCCACGGACATACATGATGTTCTCGGATGGTGCTTTGGTCAAGTAGTGCATTTTTTTCCCCCTAGATGATCTGTCACACAGTTACGAGCCTGCCTGTTCATCTGATCAGCTCTTATTACTTTGAAAGCACAGCCCCTTTGAATCCTGCTCCACCTTACTACTTACAACCCGTAGCTCCTGGGTGCTCGCTGGCTGGAGCCCCAGGAGCGGCCTTAGCCCAGCTTTCCAGCTGTGGTGGCATTCTCCTTTTCCCTGAAGCAATTCCAAGTCAAGGAACATCTGCCCAGGTCTCACACGTGCCCATCTGCAGAAAGTGCTGGCCAAGGTCCCTGGCATTCCCACGTGAGGAGCAGGAGCCTGGCCAGGGGACTCCTGCTGCCTCTGGGCTTTCTCTGTGCATCTCCTGGTCCTCATCTTCCATCTCAGCACAGTCTTTGGTTTCTAACTCCTGACTTCTAGCAGGTAAAAAGTCCACGAAGACCGAGTAAAAGAAAATTCATCAGCATCCAGAGCATTGCGGTGGTTAAATTTGCAGTTTCAGTTTCCAAAGGATCCCTGTGATGCCTTGTCAGTGCCTTCCCAGTCTTAGGTGTATCTGTGAGTGATGGTGCTGCAGGTTTTGCCCCAGGCTAAACCCGGTCTGCTTGCAAGTGGTGCTTCCTTGATGTGTTATTTCGGTTACAACAGAGCTGAAAACCTGAGCCCACTTCCCAACAAGAGCTACAATCCTTTCCCCCCAAAGCTCACAAACCTCAAAACAAAGCCTGCCGGGGGAGGCTCTTCGGCACCGTAGGAAATGTCCTTGCTGAGAAACGGTTTCTTACAACTGCGGCCTTGCTAACGGGCACCGTGGGCAGGATCGGCACAAAGCTATCCGTGTGACGTGGTGCGACCCGCTTTGACCCCAGCCAGTCTCCTGGAGGTGTGGAGCATCTCTGCTCCACCCCGAGGCCTTGCCTTTCGGGTGCAGCAGAAGCAGTGTGTTTAGCGTGCTGGCTTTCTGAGGAGAGACGGGATCCTTTTGGGGGGTGAAAGCCACCCCACTGAGGCCACCCGAAAGCCGGCGCAGCCACCTCCTCGGCACGTAGCTGCTGTCTTGGTGAGCACTAAGGGGCTGCGCACCAAGTCTCTCCGCTTAAGGCTCGCTGCAGATGCCCTGCGCTTAGGGAGTAAGGATGTTTTGGGGAAGTGGGTGTATTGTTCATCATGTTCCCTTCATTAAGGGCAGAGAGGTTTGCTCTTTTAACTTAGCGTATGTGCAATATTTGACCAAGATTCCAACCATAAAGAAGACTTAGATCCCTGATTTTGCTAGCTTTCTACGTCCTTAAAAACCCTTTCTTTTTTTTCCTTTTTCCTCTGAAGAAGTTTTAAGTCTGTCAGCAACATAAGTGGGATTTGCATCAACCTCTGAGCAGTTAAGTGGGAAGGAGATTTCCATAAGATTACTGGGTTCACCTCCCTGCATGTGGAAGGATGAGGTGGTTGTGGGGGAAGTGTCAGAGGTGGCGATGGAAGCGAGTGCCCCCATCTTCTCACCTCAGTGAAGCAAAGCTAGCTACACCTCAAGGCTCTCCAACGTATGTGCCCCTTATTGCCTCATTTTCCCAGTGCCACGAGCCCTGAGAGTGGGGCACAGAGAAGCCCAAGGCTGCAGGTCCCTCGTGATGTGCTCCGAGCTCCTTCCCCAGGGCTGCAACCTGGGGCTCTCTGCAGCGCTTCATAAGCGCAGCCCAAGAATCAGCAGAGGAAGTTTAACTCATCGCCTTTGATTTCTTAATTCCTGGAATCTCTGAAGTGTGCTGGCCTGGGCCCGACGGCCGGCAGGCTCCCAGTGCCTGATGCTGGGAGCACTGGTTGCTATGGTGTCTTCAAACCCCACGGCTCCGGCAGCCGAGCCGACTGCCAGCGGCGCGTCCTAATTGTGGCTGTGCAGCAGCAAGACAAATACTGGGAGATTCCCATAAAGAATATAATCAAAGGAGCTTCCCTTGCTTTTTAATATGTGCTGAATGGGTTCGTTTGTAAGCTTATTACGACTCCAGCGCGAGGGAAGCCGTCAGGGTGATCGTTAGCTACCTCTGCGGGGAGCAAGGGAAACCGGGGCATCTTCCAGAGCTCCCCTCTCTGTAGCATCTGCACTTTTCAGAGGCATGAACCATAACCAGCCGTGCTCTTTCATGTTTCCCTTGCCACCAGTAAGGACAAAAGAGAGAGGAGAAGGGGGACACTGAACTGCACGCTGTCAGAATAAGTTCAGCTGGAGAGAAGAAGGAGGTGCTAAGAGAGCAGCAAATTCACTGACACGACGCGGTGCGTCTTGAGGTGGCCTCTGGGAAAGCAAGAGCAGCTGGGAGCCGGCCTGTGAGGCTCGACTCCTGTCGCATCCAGTCCCTCTACTCCTGTCATGTACCTATCCATTGTGCTGAGGGTCTTTTGTCTGCCTGGAACCTGATTGTTGCTGGAGCACTTGGATTATATGTCTTCTGAAGGCAGAGAGGTCACTTAGAAACGCCTGGGCCGAGATGATGGGATTTATTAACTCTTGCTGATTTTTCCCTCAGAATGTCTGAAGCCCTGCTGTGGCCTTGGGTCTCTCTCTGCTCCTTCTTATTCCTTCTTCACCAAAAATCAGAACTATCTGTAGCGAAAGGCATTGGCTGGGTGGATGCTCGTACCTGAGTTGGGACAGAGGTGGTACAGATCAGTCCCATTTTCCTTTCAAAGGACATCAGCTGTGGATTTATGTCTCAGAGTGAGCTAACGGTGCAGATTGCAGTGAAACTCGTTTAGATTTGCACATGGAATTTCTGAGAGACGTGTATCAGTTGTGGCTCTGAGCAGGGTAACTTAGACTTTGTCTCTGCCTCTCTTCCTTAGGTCATTTCTCATGACCTTTGTTGCATTCAGGTTTTCCTGGACGTATTAGACCTATAGCTTGTGAAATGTGATTTCTTTCCTGACTAAATCAATCACTCAGAATTGTGAGCTCTGTGGGATAAAGAATTTCCTATCATGTTTAGAATCCACGACACTTTGGGATGCATTATTATTCCCCTGGATAAAATGTGGAAAAGATGACCAGACTCAGATAAATAATGACACTTCTCCGATTTCCAGCAGTGTTGTTTTCTGCTTTATTCAGTATTGCTGAGAGTCATCATTCAAGATCTGCTTTTCTCACAGGATGTTTTTCCAAAGCTTTGCTTTCCTAGGCTGATTAAACCTGTCTCAGCTGCCTGGTTTGGTCTTGCATCGTTGTAGGCAGTTACCCTGAACAGAGAGTGTCGTCGTCTTCTTTTTTTTTTTGGCAAAGTTGCTAATGCATTCATTTGGGGTTTCTTTCTTAAAAGCAATTAAGATTATTAGTCCCGTAGTTAAATGTCTTCAAAGAGTGGGTTTCTTTTTCCCTACCTCTGCCTCATGAAAAAGCACTGAGAACAACAACCAAACCCAGCAGTTTCCCAGCTGATCTGGAGCCCCGTTCGGCGTTAAAGCAGATGATAAAAGCAGGGGTTCCAAATTCCCTTGTCCCTGGGCCCTTGCCTGTGCCTCTGCCCAGCCTGTCCGCGGCTGCCTTTCCTTGCTAAGGAGACATCATCATCATCTTTGTGATGAGACAAGGCCCTGAGGCTCAAAGTAATCCATTTCAATTGCCTCCTTACTTCAAAAATCAATCATTTTCCTCCTCTGCCTTGTTTCCCTGAAGCCTGCAAAGTATCAGGAAACTTCTTTAAGATACTGGAAATCACGGTCTGAGGAGGACAAGGTTGCCACAGCAACTGCCCGGTGTTTCTGAGATGTATTCCTGCATCTCTCAAAACAATCCCGAAGGCCAGGAACGGCAGAGGCCTTTGCTGCAAACACGGCAAGAGAGAGCAGAGCGGAGCAGTGAGGAGCCTGTTGCTGTGAAGGTGAGATGTGTCAGGCTCCGGGAAAGCGCGGCGGGCATTTGCGCTCCGTCTCAACGGCCCCCAGCGTCTGGAGTGCCGTGCGGAGCGTATGGGGTGTTTCAGCGCTTGACGGTATCTGACACGAGGGTGGAGAGTGTCGCTTGGCTCGTGATGCTGCTCCCTGATCCGCGCGGGAGGGTGACATTTATTCCATCCTGAAGGGAAGTGTTCTCGGGCGTAGGAGGCCTGAGTGAGCCGCCTCCGTTTGGCTGTGCTAGAGGCTTCTGTCTGGGACAGAAGATGCCTGTCAAAGAGTGGAACTTGTCAGCCAGAAGTGATCAGCTTTTTCGTGGGTAGGGACGGGTGAAGAGCGGACTGCGCTGCCGGGCAGGAGATTGATTGTGCTGCCTCAGGTGGAGTCGTTTGGGGCCTGATGCTCTTGTGGCACTTCAAACGCGCAACCCCAGCGCTTTGCCAAACCTTGCAACGTTTGAGAGAAGAGATTCTGCTCTGAGACTTCTGAATGTCCATTTTGCACGTCTGTGTATGTGTGGGAGAGAGCCCCCCCAGGGGATCTCAGGTACTCCTGTGCACACGTTGCGCTGTGTTGCAAATACAACATTTCCATCTATGTTTTATATTATTGGTTTTGTTGCAAAGCTGGTGTTTATATGAAGCTTTAAGAGGTTCAGTCCAAGCCTCTTTTTCCTCCAGTGTGTGACTGATGGGCTCTTACCTGCAGCCTTTTGGTGGCAGAAATGGGTCTTTGTTAAGAGCATAGAATCGCAGAATGGTTTTGGTTGGAAGAGACCTTTAAGCTCCTGGAGTCCAACCATTCCTCCATCCCTGCCAGGGCACCACTAAACCCCTGTCCCTCAGCACCACATCTCCACGCCTTGGAAACCCCTCCAGGGATCAGGGGGACTCCAGCCCTGCCCTGGGCAGCCTGGGACAGGCCTGGACAGCCCTGCGGGGAAGAAATTGTTCCTCAGCTCCAACCTCAACCTCCCCTGGGGCAACTTGAGGCCGCTTCCTCTTGTCCTGGTCCTTGTTCCTTGGAAGCAGAGGCCGACCCCCCCTGGCTCCAAGCTCCTGAATTTCAGGGAGTTGTGGAGAGCCAGAAGGTCTCTCCTGAGCCTCCTTTTCTCCAGGCTGAACAAGCGCAGACAGGCAGATGAGAATCAGGAAGGGCTGTGGCCCAGTTGTCCCCAATGCTCTGCTTGAGTAGGAAACCGAGGGTAGTTTTCACAGCAGCTCAGATTCGTTTAAACACCATCCCGAGCCTCATAAGATTTTAGTGTTCTAAAAGCCCATCAGGTTATTGTTTTAAGGTATAAGATGCCCCTGAGGGCTTTGTTCACTCAGCTGTATGGTGGAATTAAATGCTCTCAGGCAGTGCAACAGCCTCATTCCCTCCGGTGTTGCAAGGCAAGGAGTCGTGGCTGGAAAATGGGCCCACATTTCAGTGGCATTAGCATTTTAATGCAGCTAAAGAGGAGGTAGATTGACTGTAATTTAGTATCTGGTTGCATGGCCTTGTGCGGGTCCTCTCGTCGATGCTCCGCAGGGGCCGATTGCAGTTCCACGGTGCACTTTGGAATCTAATTAGATTTACGGGCGGTAATGTGGCCGTGCCACAGCAACGACTCTGCTACCCAAGCACGATGACATTCCGGCGCAAGTCGTTAGTTATTAGGGGCAATAGTTCCCGGATAACGCACGGGGCTGACAGCTTGTGCCAAGCTCCAGTTCAGGAGCAGCAAGCGTTTTACTTCTGTCCAAAGCCGTTGCAAGGACGTTTAAGGACATTAATCTGATCCTGCTTCCGGAGAGATGTTTCTCCTCGCCCTTCACCACAGCAGCACCGAGATCTGGCAGGACGTGACTTCTGCCTTCAGCTCCTCCTTTGGCCGAGCGTAGGGGCTGGCGTGCGTTTCAGTTTTTCTAGATCCTGCGAATGTGGTGAGTGAAGGGGACTGGCAGTAGCTGGAGGCTCTTGAGAAGCAGGACTTCTGCAAGCCATGCACCTGGTGGCTTTCCTGCTATGGTTAACATGCAGGAGACTGGATTTCTCCCAAAGACAGGCCTTTCTTCTCCATCATTTCTTGTTTCTCATGCTATCTGTTGGCTATATCAGCCTCTTTTTGCCCCCCTTCACTTTAGTCTGGCTCTCCAGCCACTTGAGAGACTTCTTACTGCCTGAGACTGGCAGGAGTCATGAGCTTAGCTGCTTTTCCTTCCTCAAAGCCTGCTCCTCACCAAGAGCAGCTCCAAAAGCAGCGAGCATGAGGAGAAGCCACTGCTGAACCAGGAGACTGACTGCGGTTGCTGTGAGAGTAGCGAGGAGGCCGGAGAACGTGCCAAGTGCGGCCGCCCAGTCCCACAGAAGGAGCCTTGGCCTTCGCTCTCGCTCCAGGTTCCACCCAGTTTCCCCAGTGCCAGTAATTAAAGGCATCATGTCTCTCCAGTCACAGTTAGGCACAGCGGGGTTGCATTTTCTGCAGCTCTCCCCAATGACAAAATAATAGCTGTGAATCAAGGAGGGTCTGTTGGGCAGGTGGCTTCCAGCCCTTTGGGGCTGTGGAGTAAGATGGAGTGTTGCTCCTGGTTGGCATCAAACTCACTCTTCCATCCCTTCTGACACAGCACCTGCTGGTACCCACTGAAACATTTAAGGTCTTCCTCTCTCTGGTGCTGTAATTTCTGTAAAATATTGTGATTTAAGAGGAATAAAAAAATAAAATTCCTCTCCCACGCAGACCTGTGAGGGCTCGTAAGGGATGTAATTATACGTGTGCGCAGCAGGAGCAGGAATCCTTCATTCTGATTGTTCGCCTGATGATAGGTTTGTATAGCACAGTGTCATCTCTGCTTTCAAGTTGGAGCCATCTTCTTCTGGCAGCAGCTGTCCCAGGATGGTGGCATCAGATGATAGGACAGCTGAAGAAATGGTCTCTCGATTGCACATGCAGAATACAGGGTGAAGTGTCCGCACGCACGGAAGAAAAAGATAAGAAGGAGAGGTTGGGCACTGGGCTCTGACTCTCAAAAAAGTTCTCTCCACTGTGAGGCAGGGACATTGTTGCTTGTCCTGGCTGTAGACTCTCCAAGCCCCTCTCCAGAGGTCCCTGGTGCTAGAACCATCTCCCAGCCGGTCACACAGCACTCTCTGAACTTCCAGGCTGGTGGTAAAGCTGCGTTTTGTACGCAGCACAGCGAGGTGGGGCAGTTCGGCCGCTGCCTTCAGAGCCTTCCAGCCGAGGTGGGTTGATGGGCTGTAGATGTCTGTACCCTCCAGATTTCCAAAGGGCAGCCATCCCTGCTCATCATTCAGAGAAGTAGGTTCACAGTGCCAGAGGAAGGACATGAAACAGTGAGGGATTAATGCAAAGCAAAAGGTCTATGAATATTCATTTGATGGTTTATAGTGTAATAGTTTCAGCCACCTTGAAAGTCTTTGTTCGCTTCCTGCCAAAGCAAACGATAGACTTTTACTCACAGAAATCTTAATGGGAAGCAATTTTCAAAGGCGAATTCACAAATGTTTGTGGGAAGCAGATGTTAAATGCACCCCCTCCAGAAACCGCGATGAAATGCTGGCGGGGAGAGAGTGGGGATGGACCCAGGTGACTCCTCGGATCCCTCGCAGGGAAGCAGCGGAGTATTGATCTGCGAAGGGTGAGCGTCGTGCAGGCAGAGAGGAAAGTCTGCTGAGAAAATTGTAACGGGGAGCTCAAGGGCAGTGGTGATCTGCACCCACGTCCCCCAGCTGCTGGAACAGGGCAGGGGGCACCAGGTGATCTCCAGAGGGCCCTTCCAACCTCTACCAGTCTGCAATGCTGTGGTTCTGTGATCTGTCAGTGTGGTGACTTCATGGTCCTCTCTGTTGTTGTTTCCCAGGCAGTGACACTGAGGGAAATAGTTTTCTCAGCTTGGTGTGTGAGCTGGAAGAACGTGGGACGGCGCCCGGCGTCTCAGGCCGTTGCCTCTATCTAATGGCCGGGCTGGGCTTCCCAAAGATGCATTCCATCTCCCTTCCTCTGCCTTTCCCATTTTCCTGGTAAATGGGCTGTAAAGTCACAGCAGATTAAAGTTTGTCTAAGCCTCCTATAAAATATTGAAGGTGCAGGTGGTATTAATCTCGTCCCGTTGTGGTGTGAGGTGTGTGCGTAATGGGACTATAGGTTTACATGTGGTCTGTGGGCATTTAAAACACCCCAAAGGTTCTTAAAGAGATTCTGAGGAACTGGATCCCTCACTGGGTATTAAAAGCTCTTCATTAGTGCTAATGTACACTAAATTAAGGTGGCAATTAGACCGAGCATATTCATCAGGATGGCGTGTTTTAATAAATTGTGTATTTAACGTGATTGCATTTTATTGACTTTGCAGTAATTGCATATTTTTTTCCTGACAGGACCAGCTTGGCTGGGAAGAGATACATGGGACACACGGACAATTAAAGACTAGAACAGGCGCTGCGCTTCGAGCCCCCGGCGTTGTGAAGGTGACTCTTGTTTACTGCTCTTTCGTTCCGTATCCCGTCCTGTCGCCCGCAGCGAGTCGCCCCCCTCCCCTCCATCTCCTAATTAAACTGCCCCTCTCTCTGTTCTGTCTAAAGGATCAGTCTATGTGGAAATAATAGTCTGAGAGGGTTTTCTGGAAGGCACCGCCTGGTAGATATGTTCTCTTAGCAGATCCCACCCCTTTGTTTCTAAGGAGTAGGATACTGCTTGCAGAGAGTGAGCATAGAAGTCCTCTTGGGAGAGGGGCTCTCCATGAAGAAAGGCACACGTGTTGAGCCAGGTCTTCGTGCATGTTGATGTCAAAGAGATATTGCCATGAAAAGAAGATAAATGTGGACAGTGTTCTAGAAGAGAAGTGACTGAAAAAGTTGTTTGCGTGAGATTGGACAAGGTGGCTTCTAACGTCTTTTCCAGTCTTGGTTATTCTCTGTTTTTTATCAAGTATTTTGAGATGGGGAGGCTGTAATGAGCCATCAGGCAAGTGCTCAATGTCTGAATTTTATGTAGTGAAATAAGAATGGTCTGCAGAGGTGCGTAGGGGTTCATCTCCAAAGAAAAGGTAAAGGAGCAATCAAAGTGATTTCCATCCAGTGTAGAGGGAAACATCAGGGGTAGCATTGAGAAGTTTGGAAGCAGTTTTTTGGGGGGTGGTTGAGCAGCTGCCTCTAGGTATGTGAAGTTCAAGGTAATAAAGAAAATCTCCGAAGAGAGGAAAGAAATGGTGGCTGGAGAACCCGAAAAAAAACATTGCCTTGAAAAAGTAGACTTTGCTCCAAACGGATTACAGCGGCTGGGACATGTTTCCTGGCTATGCTGCTGGGGATTTTTAGCCTCCCCATCATTTTGCAAGATAAAATTCATATGCGGGGGCGGGGGAGAGAAATGTAGAACAATCCGCCCAAGAAAAAGCTGAGCATTTATAGCTACGTTTCAGACAAAACGAAACGCGTCTCAAGTGTCTCGCAGGTCTGAGATGGGACAAGCCAGGGAAAGCATCTGTCAGCCGCTGTCTTCTGCAGCTCTGACTGTTAATGTTTGCTTGGCAATAAATGTCTCCTGCAGAGGAGAACTTCATCTGTCACAAATTTGGGGCCTGGAGGAGGGAAGAGAAGATAGGGTTTTTTTAAAAGCAGATGAAGACGCACACGTTCAGTTCTTATCTCGCGTGCATCAGCGTGTAGTAGGAGTAACTTGGAAAATTTGTCTTTTGTGTGGATGGCATAAAAAGAAAAGCGGGAGGCAGAAGCAGCTCGGTGGGTCAGGGCTCTCCTTTCACGTCGGTCACGTTCTCTGTGCAGCTTGTCGGTGGGGTGCCCTCAGCTAACTCGTAAGGCAGCACTTGGCACCAGTGGTTTCATAATGACGTTATTTGCAAGGGACGATGTCTGCACGTTGCCGGCGCTGTTTGTAAATGGCATTAGTTACACCCTGGCCACGGTCCGGAGCGCTACCGCGGTACGAACCAGGGGGTGATACCCGTCATACGCGCCCGAGTGCTCGAGCTCTGACGTGAGGTGGTTTTAAGGGCTACACAGGAGGTCAGATCACGCTTTTAAGACCAGGAAGAATGCAAAGGGGCCCAGCAGCCGTCCTTGTCTCTTTGTAGGCTGTGCTGTGCCACTTGTTCAGGTAAGAAAGGAGCTTTTCCATGGGATGAACTCCACAGGATCTTTTGGGGGAGAGTAAAAAGCACGAGAGGGGTGTGTCGCTCCAGTAAACAGCGAGAGTGCAAAGAATGTGCTGGTTTTTTTGCAGGAAAAATTGGATCGAGGAGCCTGAAGACCATGGAGGGAGACTGTCTGAGCTGCATGAAGTACCTGATGTTTCTTTTTAATTTCTTTATATTTGTAAGTATTTAGAATCGCCTTTCCCTCCTGAATCCTCCTGTTTGCAGCAGCCTGTGGCTGCCCAGCAGGATAGGCTGGAATTTGGTCAAGTTGCCCTGGTACAGGATATCCCCTCAGCTTTGCACGAGCAGCCCCGAGGGGTTTGCAGCATCCAGAGGTGCTCAGACACTCAGGAAGCCAGCGCGGTGATCGCTGTTGTCAGAGCTATTCCTCTCCTCAGCAAAGAGGACCAGAGGGAAAGCTGTAACTAGTGGTGTACATGGCCTGGCCTTGAATGGCAGGAGAAATTGGTTTCTAGTTGGGTGTCCTGCTGAGACACTGGGAGACACGGTCATTTTCCTACCACGTGGAGAGTCGTTCTTGGTGACCCCTTTGCTCTCCTCTGTGGCAGGAAGAGTGGGAGCTCCCAGCCACCCTGGCCTCTGTGCCGGGGATGGTTCCTGGGTGTCCCGTCACTGGGCTGTCCCTGCAGGTGCAGCTGCAGCTCAGCAGGTGGCCCATCAGCATTGGGGAGGGAGTCAACAGTTGGTAAAGTGACATGTCGAGGAAGAAAGGGGCTTTTCCCACAAATGGTTTATCTAGAGAGCAAGAGATACTACGAGCAGCACGTCAGCTGTCGCCTGCTCAGCGGGGAACACTTATCACAGAGAAACACAGACTCTCCAAAAGAACACCTTTGATCAACAGATAGTGATGAATCCAGATCTTCTGCAGCGGTTGTTTCACGCTGACCTGTCTCTTCCTCTCTCCTCTCCTCGTGCCGTGACAGCTGGGAGGAGCGTGTCTGCTGGGAGTTGGGATCTGGGTCATCGTGGATCCCACCGGATTTCGAGAGATAGTGGCCGCTAACCCTCTACTCTTCACGGGAGCGTACATCATGCTGGCCATGGGAGCCATGCTCTTCCTGCTGGGTTTCCTCGGCTGCTGCGGTGCCATCCGCGAGAACAAATGCCTCCTGCTTTTTGTAAGTAGGGTGCAGGGCGGGTGGGACTCGGGGAGAAGGTTCTGGATCAAATCAAGTCCACTTACAGAGTCGTTAAAGAATTGATGAGACAGAGAGCTCCTTGGGCGAGATTTCACGGTGATGCATAATGTATATCCGAGGCTTTTAGTCCAAATGTAAACAGGAGGTAGAAGGGACAAGACAGCTGCACAAATGCATATTCTCCAGATTCTGGCTTCTGTGTTGGCAAGGACTTGTTTTTCATTAAGCTGCTTGTCTTCTGGTAAAAAACCATCACTGTGGGACCCAACGCGTTGCATTAAGCACGGGGCTGTGAAGTGTTCCTAGATTTCCCAGCATTTGGACTTGGCTCACAAAAAGCAACAAACTTGGCCTGCAAACCAGGCACTGAATCACTTCTGAATTGTCCTAAAGACCCTCTGACTGCAAAAGAACACCACAAAAATCGGACTCCAAAGTGCGGTTGAGCACACAGCGTTGCAGCACGGGGCTGAGTTCAGCCTCGCAACGAGCACAGTGCGTGTCGGCCTCGTTTGGCGTAGGTTTGGGAGCAGACACACTGTTTCGCACTGTTGTAAAACGGATGCAGTAGCCCCTGGAACTTCTCAGCATGAAAATGTGAGGCCTTTGGGTTAAAGGCAGTTGCTGCTCTTTTTTGGAACAGCCTTTGCTGGAGCTGCAACAGTAGACGGGCTGTGAAAGAAAGGAACACAAAGCCCTGATTTGGGGAAACTTCTGATAAACCCGTGCCCAGCACCAGGAGCTGAGGCAGGACTTTTGACCAACATGAGAGTCCCTGCTCCTTGGGATGTTCACCTTGAGCGTGGGGGCTTCCTGCCTTCAAGGGTTGGGTCTCAAGCATGGATTTGAATGCGTCCGCTGCTTTGACCGATTGGCTGTTTCGTGCTCTCGTCTAATCAGTTTAATTTTGGGAGGCGAAACGTAATAAGCAGATTTTGACTCTTCTGAAAGTGTGTAACGAGAGCGAGTTCGGCAGCACTGATGATCCATCTTCTTCTTCTCATCAGCACTAATGGCTGATGGTGTTTTTAGTGCAGCCTGCGCGATGTAAGTGTAAATCAGTTTGGGAATGGTAATGAAGCTTATCAGAGATAATCTGGGAATGGCTCCTTTCCCCTTCTGCACAGACCTGTGCTGGAGCTTGGGTGAGCCTGTGCCTCCCAGTAATCAGTAAATGAAATGCAATTAGCAGGGTGATGGGTTTAATCACTTGATCACCATCCTAGACCTCTTAGTGACTATGCTGAGATCCCTTGATGGATGATGATGTGAATTTGCAAAGCATCGTTCATTCTCATCACTTGTTCTTTACTCTCCTGTGGAGAAATTAAAACCAAAACAGTCTCTGAGAAGGAAAAAAAAAAAAAGCCGCCACACATGAAACTCCAGCAGTAAGAATAAATTATAGAGTTAACTAGTTGAGTAAAATCGAGCGACAGCACTCTGTTAGCAACTCCAGTCCCTGCTCATTTGACTCTTCTTGCCTTGTCATTTGACCTAAGTGTGATGGTTTTACCTCAAACTGGGTGCCTGTTTCTGTTTTGCTGCTGCTCAGCCTGCTGGCTCTCTCTGTCTGCCAGGTCTGCCCTTGATTTCGGGCAGTGCACGTGCACCCTTTGGATGCTCTGCACGGCATGGACCTTACTTGGGTAATCAAATTAAAATGATGTCGGTGTGTTACCAGCTTTCTGGCGAGGTTCTGCGAGGCCAGTGCAACCCCCTTGTGTGGAGGGCCTACGAACCAAGGTGGATTTTGTCCTGAAGTACAGAATACTCTAAAAAGAGTCCATTTTTGGCCACAGGTGTAAATATTTGAGTATATGTCCCACCACCTCCTTCCATAAAAAATGAGCCAGGACCATATTACAGTAAAATTGTTTATGTTTTGCCTATGTAGGTGGATCTTTGTGATGCATACACTTGTGTCAGGACAGCTCAGCCCTGTGTGAGCGTCTGCACGGCCACAGAACTCGTCCCATCTGAGTAGATGTTGCTGGTTTAACCTGGGGCAGATTTAGCAGGGGATGCTACAGGTCCTATAGCCTTACTCCTGTTAGAACCAGGTGAAAACATCACAGGCTCCTGTGTCCTCTGATGTGGTCAGAGAGGGGCTGTGTCTGCTCCAGGTTATTGTCTCATACGGGTTTTTAATTGTCGGGAAAAAAAAAAATGTTTCCTCAGTTCTTTTTTCCATCTCTTCGGTGACGAGAGAGCCCCTGTGTTCCTGCTGCACGCACCTAATGGTATTTTTTTTGCATCTTGTCTCTTCCAGTTCTTCATGTTTATTTTGTTAATCTTCCTGGCGGAGCTGTCAGCTGCAATCTTGGCTTTTATCTTCAGAGAAAACGTAAGTACCCGACGGTGGGCAAACTCCAAGCCCCAGTGGGACAATGCTGCTTGTAAGAGATCCCTCCTGCCCTGCCCTGAGCACATCTGTCCGTGTCTCAGTTTGAGTCTCATCAATGGATCTCTTGCGTATTGCCCTGCCTGCAACTTTCTGGTCCTTCTCTCCACGGTTTCATATGACTCAGCCTTTCCTACTCTGCTGCTCTGCATATTATACACCCATCATCCCTCACCAACACCAGTAGTAAGCTTTTACTACACTAGTAGTAAACACTGCCTCATTTGATTCTCTAACCAGCAAAGGTCTGTGCATTTTGAGGGAACAGCCTTAAGTTGCTCCAGGAGAAGTTTAGTTTGGAGCTGAGGAACAATTTCTCCAAGCCCCTGCAGGGTTGTCCAGGCCTGCCCCAGGCTGCCCAGGGCAGGGCTGGAGTCCCCCTGATCCCTGGAGGGCTTTCCAAGGTGTGGAGATGTGCTACTCTTGTGAGGAGGTAGTGAGGATACTTTTTTCCCTTTATAAGCTTTGTAAGTCTTTGCCTCAGATCTGAAGGAGCAGTCCTACAGACCCAGGTACAGGCTCCACGATGATGGTTTTAAACTAAAAGGGCAATTTAGACCAGAGAGAGGGAAGAAATTGTTGACACTGAGGGTGGTGAGAGCCTGGCCCAAGAGGTGGTCTCTGCCCCATCCCTGGCCCCATTGCAGGGGAGGTTGGATGGAGCTCTGAGCAACCTGCTCCAGTTGCAGATGTCCCTGCTCCCTGCAGGGGGGTTGGACCAGATGACCTCTAAAGGTCCCTTCCCACCCAAACCAGCCTGGGATTCTATGATTCTACTCCCACGGAAGCCATGGGACACATGAGGATGAGTTACCTTGCAAACTAAGGTCTCGGTGGTTATTCTAGACTTCTGTGGCATCTGGTGGTGTTTTGCGAGATAAAACTTGAAGGGGAGCAAGTTTCTGTCTGTCTTGAGCTTGTCTCCTTGTTTGTATCACCAGCTTCCCACTCTGTCAGAGTGACTGACAGGGAGGGATTCTGTGTTAATGGGAAGGAATGAAGAACGTCAGATCCCAGCGTAGCCGGAGGTGGCTCTACGCAGAAGTTAAACTCAGCCTGCAAATTCTTGTGGTTTGTTCTCTCCTCAGGTTTCTGAGGACAAAAAAAAAAAACCACCAAGACCCAACAAGCCTTGTTTTGCTGTTGCTATATATTTTGGCTGTAGCTCCTGGCTTGGTAACTACTTGTGGCTAATTTTGCTGTCATCTTTGGGTTAGGGTGAGGCTTGATGGCTGGACAGGATGTCCGTGGGGACAGAGGTGGTCTCAGTGACCCTGTGTGGGGAAGAATTCTTCACAGTAGCTATTTAAGGTCAGGTTCAGATGTGCTTTTCTCTCCCCTGCAAAACGAGTTCCTTTTGAGGCTTGTGGTGGTAAAGGCACGTGTAGGCAGCGTGAATCTCTTGGAAGCTCACCTCGTGGGTTGCTGTGATGGTCGTTGCACCAGTCCCTATGGCCGTGGCCTCACCGGGTGCGTAGAATGAGACAGGAGGGAAAGATGACGCGCGGTCGGTTCACTTTCCGGGTAACGTTCGGCTCGGCTTTCTCTTCTATAGTGTCTTACAGCGACACTAACCCCTGAGCACGCAGCAGAGTTACGTTATTAATAGCTGAGGGAGGGAGGGAAAGAAATTAAGAGGCAAAAATAAGGGAGGAAAGAGATGTTTTCTGCTGAGATTTGACATGAGAGGGAGAGTTGGCAAAGTGGGGTGTGACGGGGGAGGGGAGTGCGAGCGGTGTTGGCGATGTTGAGCTGGTGTGACCTGCAGGGCCGAGTGCGCTCCCAAAGGCATCTCTGAAGAGGAGCGCTGGTCTCAATCAGCTATAGGACTACCAGGGTTTCTCTTCCTCTGTAGAGGATTTGGAGGGTGGAGAACCCTTTTTCATCTAGAAGAGACATCCACCCCCGCCCCATAAAATAATGTCTTCCAAGAGCAACAGAGAGACGCTGTGAAATGGTTGGACTCGATGATCTTAAAGGTCTTTTCCAAGCTAAACAATTCTATCTTCCTTTGTCAGCAAATTTGAAAGAAAAAAGATTTTTCTGCTGATTTATTATTATTATTACTACTATTTCAAATTTTTGCTACATTTTTCCTGAACTTCAGATGCTCAGGACAAACCGTTTTAAGAGCAACAAAATGGAATCAGTTATTTTCCTGGCAAACTCACCCTTCCCTCGCTAGGCTTTGTTTTGGGCCAAGTCTCGTAAAAATGGTGCACAAACTCAGATCAATTTCCCCTGGGGTTGCTGCTGTCAAAATAAAGGTTTCGCTTTATATTTAAATGACTCCTTTGTTTTAGACCCCGCCAAAGGCAGCCGGCGGGGATCGTTACCAACGGTAAGAGCGGTTTCCAAGCCCGCGCTTCAGAGACGGAGAAGCATCAAACAAAAGTGCTGCCGTCTCTGCAGGGTAGGAGGCTGCGCGGAGGAAGTGCGTGGAGAAAGGAGAACGCTGAGGACAGACTCCAGCATTTTCTAACCTGACCTTCCCTCAGCGCACCAGATTCCCAAAGGAAAAGGCCGCCTCCTCTGCTATTTTAGTATTTGAAAGCAAAAAAAAAAGGAGTTCACGTCAGCCCTGTAAAAGCGACGCAGGAATTTAGCAGCTTATCTAATTAACAGAGATGGAGCTGCCCACGTCAGTCAAGTCTTAGTGACAAAGTTTTACCAGGTATTGATTCAGTCATTAAATTCAGCCTCGGTTTGTATTTGTACCCAAAAAAAGTCAATATTAAGCGGTATTTGAGGGTCTTTTAAAGAGTCACCGCAGCCTTCTCTTTTTTTTTCCCCCTGGAATTGTGTGGTGTGGTTACAAAGGAAACGAAGACTCGTGTGCCAGTGCTTTGGTGCCCACTCGTACGTCTCATGTGCCATATTCCACATCGTGTGCCAGGGACCTGATGGCAGCTTGTAGCTGTGTCTGTTCCTGTACCTGCAGGGCTGTGTCAACAGCAGGAAAAAAGGGAGGAAAGGTCTTTTTCAGGCAGCTTAATTCCTCATCCTGCAAATGCACAGAGCTGGAGCAGTGCTGGCTCCAGCCGGGTCTGCACGGCGGCCGAGGGGTTTGCCTGGGTGGGTGATGGATCACAAGGTGTTTTGGAGAAGGGACCACACCAGTCAAGACCTACTGGGAACCCAAAATGAGGATTCCTTCAAGTTTTCGTCCAGAAACGGTAGAAAGGCAGCGAGATTGAGTCGGGGTGTTCGGTTTAACGAGACTATTAGGTTTGTGTATTTACCGGTCCTCCAGAGAGCGATCCTAAGCAAATGTCATTTCAAGGTGTCTGACTTTCTGAGAAGTCTCTGAGCCAAGAGGCTCAGTCGCTTTTTCTATTTCACAGTAAATTTAAACAGGAGGAAATGAAATCCATTCGTTTATTTCACTTACCTTCGGAAAAACATTTACATTATCTAAACACTGGAAATATAAAGAGAGTTTTTTTCCTTCATGTCTGTGGGTCAATTTAGATAATTAAAAGCATTGTCAGGAAAATGATGTGGGGTTTTTTTTCCAATTTCCAAAATGATTTGAACATTTCATATTCATTACAAGCTTTTAACTTCCTTTTCTTTCCCAGAAAGTTTCATGTTAGGCTTTCATTCTCCTTTCTCACACATGGAAGTAAATTCAGAGCAGTTCCCCTGTCGTTAGTAAGCACATTAAGTTAGCAGGCTTGTGAGTGGAAGGTCTTCCTAAAATCTGGTTTAGACTCATTTTGACTTACAAAACACTTTCAAATAACACTGAAAATGTAAAATACCAACCAAAACTTTAAGTGTAAATGTTATGTTACAATTAAAGATGTAATTCAATCCCTGATTTTTAATGAGTAACAGTTTTATTCGACAGGTACCATTCACTCTGGAGATAGTTATGGTTCATCCAGTGGCTCATCCCACGTTTCTCCTCAGAGGTCTCCAAAAAAATAAAGGAACAAACCCAAACTGACCAAAGAACCCCCGGCATTCGCAGAGGGGAAGGGCTTGGGCGGGGTGTTGGCAGCAGCCTTCACATTGTCCCCTCTCTGTGCCTTTCAGCTGACCAGAGAGTTTTTCACCAAGGAGCTGAAAAAGCATTACGTGCGGAACAACGACACGGACGTCTTCTCTTCTACCTGGAACTCTGTTATGATCACAGTAAGTGACCTGACTGGCTACCCCCGCCTTTCACACCAGAGATAGTGGGGCCAGCAGGACCAGGGCAGGGATCATCCCCCTGGACGGGGCACTGGGGAGGCCGCCCCTCAAATCCCAGGGTCAGTTGCTCCCAGAAGGACACTGGTAAGGGGCAGATTGGGTAGGATCGTGCCTAGTGGTGGATTTTCAGTATAGAAGCGTTAGCCTTTGTTGTTCCGTGTGCGCGTACACGGGGGCAGTCGGTGCTCCGTGCAGCCCACGGTGTATCTCCTGGGGAGGGAGGGCAGGATGTCAGGCGCTGCAGATGAAAAGTCAGTTTTAATCTTAAAAGCAAAAGGTGATTGCTGCCCTTCGTGCCGATTCGGGGCTTTAATAAAGACGTTTCCTTTTGCTGACTGAAAGGAGATGGAGTCAGGGTGTGACTTGAATCCTTTAAAAGGACCTGACTTGAATCCTGAAAAGGGACCTCACTTGACTCACCCACCAGTGCAATCCTGGCCGTTAGTGGTGGGGAGAAGGGGCGGCCGGGGGCTGAGTTGTGCTGCTGGCTCCTTCACAGCCCTGCTGGATCAGCTCCAGCAAGTCCTTCTGGATGTGCTCCAAAGCCCCGTGCGGTTCCTGGCAATATTCCCAGTGGTACCTTGGAGCCTACAGTACGACGTGGGAGCAGTGGGACTTTATGAAAAAGCTTTGTTGAAGCAGAAGCTCCAAGGTACAAGCACAACTCACTTCTTTGGAAACAACAGTTGTTTTGTCTCTGCTTTGACTGAAGCTTTGGTCCCTACAAGAATGATCCTTTGGTGGATTTCTCATACCTGCTTTCCAGGCAAAGCGTCACCTCCATCTTCCTTTCTTCTCTGCACCTCTCCCCAGTTTGCCTGCTGCGGAGTGAACGGACCAGAAGATTTTGAAGCTGTCCCTCAGCTTCCATACTCCTCTTTGGAAAAGGTGACACCGGAGGCTTGTTGCCAGCGAGAGCTGCAGAGCCGGGAAGGGATGTTTGTCAACAGGGAAGCCTGCCTCATGGGCGTCGAGAGGTTTCAGAACCGACAGGTAAGGAAAGCCCAAGACCATGAAAAGGAGTTTTACAGCCAGCAGAGGGATGGCTGCCATGGTCATGGTTGTGCCAGTCTGATTGTAGCTCACATCCTAATTCCCCTGCTGCTGACAGCTCTCCTCCATCCTCGGTCTCTGGCAAGCACCTGAGGATTTTGTTGGAAGTTCTGCCCTGCAAGAAGTCGCAGTTCCTTGTGGTCAGGGAAGGGTTGTTGGTGTGAACTGTTCCCATCACAAGACAGCAAATCCTTCGCCTCCCCAGAAAGTCGCTGCCTCCTGTGCTATGGGGCTGGGTGAGGAATGAGGGAGTTGTGTTTGTGGTGCTCAGCTCTGAGAGCACCTCCTATACTGGGTCCAGCTCTGGAGTCCTCAGCACAGGAGAGAGAGGGACCTGTTGGAGCAGGGCCAGAGGAATCCCAGCAATGCTGGGAGGGCTGGAACCCTCTGCTGGGAGGCCAGGCTGGGAGAGTTGGGCTTGTGCAGCCTGGAGAAGGCTCCAGAGAAACCTTCTGGAGGCCTTTCAGGGCTTCAAGGGGCCTGTCAGAAAGATGGGGACAGACTTTTGAGCAGGGCTTGTTGGGACAGGACAAGGGGAGATGGTTTTAAACTAAAAGAAGGAGATTCAGACTTGAAGAGAAGGAAGAAATTGTTGACACTGAGGGTGGTGAGAGCCTGGCCCAGGTTGCCCTGAGAGGTGGTCGCTGCCCCATCCCTGGCACCATTCCAGGGGAGGTTGGCTGGGGCTCTGAGCAACCTGCTCTAGTTGCAGATGTCCCTGCTCCCTGCAGGGGTTTTGGACCAGATGAGCTTGAAAGGTCCCTTCCCACCCAAACCCTTCCATGATTCTGTACTGAGGGCTGCGCTGTGAGAAAAAGCAATCTGCTGCTCGGGTGTCTCACCACCTTTTGTCCTTCCCAGGGCTGCTACACTGTGATCCTGAACTCCTTTGAGACCTACGTGTACCTCGCAGGAGCCCTCGCCATCGGAGTTCTGGCTATTGAGGTACTTACCGTGGGGTGACTGAAAGAAAAGCCGCAGGGCTGATGCCCAGCAGCGGGGCAGGCAGGCAGGTGCTCCCCCTGCCAGGGGAATCGGCTCCTGCGTGCTGCTGGTTATCCATTTGTGCGTTTCATTGCCTGGAAGGAGCCAAGTGCTTGGTCCTTTGCCACAAAAAACGGGGAAATTGTCAGTGCCGCGTTGGCCACAGGGGCTTTGGGGATCCTCTGCCTGCCCCGGGGTCCTCCAGCAGCACCCTGGAGCAGGGATCCCAGAGAAGGGACCCCAGAGCCTGCTCCCAACACTGGGGCTGGGCTGGGAGTGAAGCCAGGGGGCTGCTGTAGCCACAGACGGCTTGAGGGGGCAGGGGAAGGGGGGAGGGGATCACCTTCAAGGGAAATGAAAAAACGATTTGTCAGAGTGGGTGGTGGAGAGTCCCTGTTTTTGCATCAGGGATGGCTGGGCAGAAGGGAGCGGTCCTGGGGCCAGGGAGGGCTTTGCTGATCTTCTGGAAGATGCCGCTGACTCTTGTGGGTCTCTGTTTTGTTTTTGCCATCTCTCCCCCTGCCCCTTCCCAGCTGTTCGCCATGATCTTTGCTATGTGTCTGTTCCGGGGGATCCAGTAAGAGGTGGCCCATGAACCACCATGTTCCCCACACTCTCAAAAGAAGGAGAATCAGAAGAAACAAAACCTGAAAACACCCAAAAAACTTTATTTTTTCTAACAAAATGTGGTTAAGGGGGGGGAAAAAAAAAAAAACAAGAAAGAAAAAAAAAAAAGAAAAAAGAGGGTTGTAATATATGAATGACCAAAAGGATTGTACTTCAGGGGCTGGAACTTTGAGGTGATGTGCACTACACTGTACACCGGGCCCTTGCCCAGAGCCACCCGCAGCGGCCGTGGAGCGGGAGCCCAGCGCGGCCGATTGCACTAGAGACCGAGGGAGCCGGCGGCGGGAGCGGGAGGATGAGCACGGCCGCCTCTCCCGCCCGGCCGGCGGGCGGTGGTTTGAGCCTCCATCGTGTGCTCGACTGAAGAAGAGCCACACAGGGGCTGGGAGAGGCGGCGGGTCGGGCCANAGGGGCTGGGAGAGGCGGCGGCTCGGCCAAAGTCCCTGCCTGAGTCCAGCGGGTTTGAAGCGAGCGGCGGCGGCTCCCCTGGGACGTCGTCGTCTGCTCGGTTCTGGCTTTTAACTCCCAGCTGCGGGATGAACACGTGACGCACGTTCCTCGGTGGAAGCTTTGCCCCATCACCTGAAACTGGCCGGAGGAGTCCAGCGCTTGAGCGAGGCTGGCTCTTCTCCAGAGCCCCGAGCAGCGGCAGCACGGTCGCGCGTCGCGGTGGGACGCAGCTCAGGCTGGCTGATGGTCAAGAGTTCGGTGCCTACCTGTCTGGTTTTACCAAGATTTATTGTTTGTTGTTGTGAAAAAGAGACCAAATCATTCCCTGCTGTGTTCCCATCGCCTGGGATTAATAATGGCTCTGGTCAAGACTCACTGATACTGCTGCCTTCCCAGGATGGGGAGGAAATAGTGTTTAAATCTTGTCCACTTTTGCCTTTCCCTTCATCCGTGGAAAAAAAAAAAACAACAGGTGGTTTGTGGTGCTCTGTAAGCATGAGTATTTGCAGTAGTTCCTACAGGCTTTCCAGCCCTAAGGGGAAGTCCATGCGTGGTGCTGGATGGGTAGGTGGATGGATGGATGGATGGAGGTTGAGCTTTGTCAGCCTCTCCCGTGCTGTTGGCCTGAAACAGTCTTGTGACATCATTTCTGCTCAGAGGATTCCCCCTGAGATTCTCCCAGCATTGAGTCAGGATTAGTGTCGTCTGCCTATCAGTTGAGAGGGTCTCCTCCCTTGAGGTAGCTGGATGTTTGACTAATGTGTCATCTACTTGATCATTTGGAAAAGAACTGGAGACTGAACCTCGATCAGGGATAAGATTGAGATGCTGAGGCCCCCCGGGCAGGCTCTGCGAGCACCCAGCGTGTGTCCAAACTGCTCCAGCTGCTGCTCCAGCGGTGGTGGTTGTCCAGCCACCCCCACAGGTCACTGGTTTCTCTGGAAGCCGCAACCCTTGTTGCCTTAATTATTCACCTGGTCACTCGCTGACTCCAAACTCCTTTTACTTGGAGGGAGGACAGAAGGGGCTGTGCTTTCTTGCTTAGCATAGGTCTTTTTACAGCTTTTCATAGGCTCTGATTATGGAGCAATTTTCTCTAGGCTTCAGGCAGCCCCTCTGAAAGCTGTAACCACGGGCAAGGAAGGAGGAGGGGGCAGTGGCACTGCCTGGGCTACAGGGAAGGAAGGAAGGAAAGCAGCAGAACTCCTGGTTAAATACTCCATGAAGCTTTTCCAAGCTTTGCTTGAGAACAGGGCCAGAGCAGGTGGAGATGCAGCCCGCCCCCCGGGGCACGGCCAGCGTATTTCAGCAAGGAAAGGGGCGGCCAGGGCTGCTTGAGCGGCCTCAGATGTTGCATTAAACCTTGTGGAAAGCTTTGCTGAGCCGTTTCCCCCTGGACCTTCTTTTAATGGGGCGTTTTAAGCATTAAATTCTGGTCTGCTGTTTAATGAAGGAAAACAGTTTCGCCGGCCAAAAAAAAACACCATCGGCTTTTGTAGCCAAGGGCAGGTGCTGCGCTTCAGATAGGAAAAAGCTGCGGCATCTCCTCAGGCCTCGCAGGCAGTGAGCCGAGCGGAAGGCGAGCATCTCTCCTCCACTTCTGCCTCGGGAGCAGTTGTTCTGGGAGAGCAGTTCCCAGGGGAGGAACAAAATCACCAGCCAGAGACGGTCTTTTGGCAAGAGGTGAGCAAGAAGCGGAACCATCTCCCCCAGTCTCCAATTTTATGATTTTTTTCCCCCCTCAGTTTATTAGGCAAAGGCCCAGAAAGTGAAATTCCTGGATTTGTGCATGGTAGGTGACTGAAGGAAAACAAAAAAAAGCCTTAAAGCCTTTTCTTGTCACCAGTGGCACAGGGGTAAACGTGTCGGAGCTGGGGGAACGCGACCAGAGCAGCCAGAGCCTGAAGGGGGGTCTCTGCCAGCAGGTTTCTCTTGGCTGGCCTAATTTCCTACTCAGTGCTTTGTCTGGTTTCTGCCTTCTCGCTTTCCCACTCTCCCCAGTGGTTCCTTCAAGAGGATCTTGTACTCCTCTGTCACCCTGGGGCCTTTACACAGCTGGTTCTCCTTTCTTACCTTCTCTGAATCCCCATTTTCTGGATGAAGATGTCAGATCCTTTCCAAAACTGGGAGCACAGCCTGAAACCCCAGCAAAGGGGCTCAAGTCAGACCTGGAGAGAGCTATAAAGATACCCTCAAGTCAGAGGGGACCTGCAGAAGCCAGCAACAAGCAGAAGGAATTTCCCCAGGAGGGATTTCATGAGCAAGCGACCGGCCGCATGGCAAAGCACGTCCAGTTGTTGGGTTTCTCCCTCGGTTACCGGGCTACTCCCTCTGTTGTACAGGAGTTTTGCAGGACAGTAGGCAGGAGAAGCACCTGTATTTTCATATTTAACAGCTCTGGTGAGTATTGTGGGGGTCAGGGGCTCAAGCTGGAGAGCCCTGGACAGGCTGGAGACCCTCTCTGTGGTGACCACGGCCCGAGCACCTGGGATGGACATAGCAGAGAGAAACCCAGAGCCCCTGGCCGTGCTCCTGCCTCCCTGCTGGTATTTAATGCTCAAGTGACTGTCACGAATGCCTGGGAAAGTGGCTGCGTGTGAAATAATGTTTGAAATCTATTTTAAAAAACAAAAAAAACCCAAACTGTAAATGTTCTTTTTATTAGATAGTGGAGCTAATTTATCCTGTATTCCCTACTGTAATGCTTTTTTATATTGAAAGGAAATTTTTCTTTTTTGGTAATATAAACCAGAACACAAGCCTGAAGCACTCTCTGCACGGTTTTTGTGTGCGTTTCTTAAAAAAAAAAAAGCCAAAAAAAATAAAAGAAAGATATTGTGACAGTGAAGTGAAACGGCTTTAATTTTCACTATTCGCTTGGTGTTAAGTACAGCCACTTTCTTACCAGAGGAGAAAGAATAAATCCAGGTACAGCAGCTAAAATGAGGTATCATCAACTGAAGTGTCCCCTTCTCCCCTGCCCCACCCCACCCCAAGTAAAAACCCTTGGCCAGAAAGGAGAGGCCCAGCTTCGGCCGGCTCCAGCCTCCCCTCCGGCACCAGCTCCAGTCTGCCCTGTGGTGGTGCGGTGGAAATAAGGGAGTTAGGTGAACGATGAGAGTTCTTCACGGTGAGCTGTCTTCATGATGAGCTTTCTTCACCCTCAAAAGCAAGGGCTCTATGAACAGAAGGGTTTGGGTCCATGGCTGGCAGAGACAAGGGGTCGGCCTGTGCCTGCTGGGAGCGCACGGACTCCCTTGGGCCAAGGCCTTTCTCACCATTTAACAGATAAAGAGACTGATGCCTGTGGAGATGGAGTTTTTTTTCCTCAGCAGCTCAGTAGCCTCAGGTTTCTGATTCCTGCAGTGTCCTCCTCCCTTGCCCCTCCATCCACAAGGTAACCAGCCACAGCTGGTTCCTGGTGCTCTGCTCGGGCTCCAGCCTCAAGCCACCCTGAGAAACTCCCTCCGAGACCTCACCTGCTGCAACTTCACCTCCTCCCATGGGCTCGGCCACATTTCTCCCACAGCGTCTTGCTGCTGAGAAGGGACCATGCCAGGGACCACAGCCCTTTTTGCAACTAGTGCCAGGCAGGGGCATCCATCTGCCCCTCCTCACTCAGGTGTAGAGCCCCCATCCACTTCCACAGGTTCTACATCACCCATTTATAGTAAGATGGAGCAAGAAGCGTGAAAATAAAACAACTTCATCTCTCCCCTTTCAGGAGTAGGTACTGAGTAGCATGAGACCTCTTAGGCGGCCACTGCCTCAGGCTTTGCTCTGGCAGAGCAGAAGAGGCTGAGTGGCAAAACTAGACATGGTTCCCTGGCTTAAGTTTTGCAGAGGCAGCTGCTAAGCAGGGGACCAGAGGAATCTGAGCTCACCTGGGTTTTAAGCTCCTTTGGGGAGCTGAAACCACTTCCCCCACCCTCCCACCTGATTTAAGCATCACGAAGTCTCTGGAGAGCTGCTCTCCTAGTGCAGTATCTCATTTCTCCCCCCTGCTGGGTGACACTAAGGTACACTAATCAAGCAGCCATCTACGGACCCACCGAGACTCTAAGACCTGCGGCCAACACAGGTGGGAGGGCAGCATTACGAAGCCCCTCCAGCTCCTCCTTCTGCAAGACTGCTTTTGCCACGCTCACTTTTACTTCTCTTGCCTACAAATGTAATTTCCCACCCCCCAGAAACCAACGCTCAGTCTGTGTGTACATCCATGTGACCCCCCCCCTCCCCAAACACAAAGAATCAAGCTTCACATACCTACACCAGCATCTACAGCCCAAGTGAAGCCACGGCGGCCGCTCGTGCAGGTGGTGCCCCGGCACACCGTGCTCCAGCTCCTGCTCCGCCTCGTCTGTGACGCTCCCCAGGCTGCACTCGATCATCTCCTGCCTCGCAGGGAAAAGGTTCCCCTCCTAGAGCCCAGCTCTTCCACCTGAAGAGGAAGGCTCCTCCTAAATAAACGTTTCGGTCGCTCACTATCGTATTTTGGACATGTTGAAAGCAGCTTGGCAGGCACGTGGTGATGGGAGGCCCCAGCGTGCAGCCTGCTGTTGGTTGGATGTTGCCTCTCCGGTTGATTTACTTCTTAGGAGAAAAAATAAATAAATGACAGTTGCGCTGTTTCCTGGCTCGACGATTGGCAGCGTTCTTGCCTGACAGACGTTTTTGCACGGCCCGCGAGGACAGCGCACGCGGTGTCCCGAGGTTACGCAGCTGCTTCTAAATGCCAAAAGCACGAACACAACACACACTGACTACCCACTACCACCTTCTAATTCTACTAAGCTATTGAACAGCAACAGCCGTAGCTCCCAGTCGCACCAGTGGCTTGAGGGCTGTGGTTCACACCAGCTCTACGTAGACGTCCTTCCACCGGGATCTGGGGATGTCGGCTCTATTGCAGGGCATGCTTTGATCCAGTCAACGGGAGCATACGGGGAAGAAGTCCATATCCTGCACACAGACCTTCTGGCTTTAGTCCCGTGGAGAACAAAAAAACCGCTGCCTCCAGCTGTGGACAGGGATAATCCGCAAGGGAAGTGCCAGGAAGTGGGGCAGTCGATGCTGCTACGCCCAGGAGGTGTTGGAGACGCTGGCCAGTCAGTACTAAAGCACATTTAGTCGGTCCTGGCCTGAGCTAGAGAAGGCAACGCTGCCTCCGTACGCCCCTCGCTGTTCTCCACCCCACTGAAGTCTCTCAACACTACACCCTTTGGTCCTCTCCTCTCCCAGCCAGCAGAGCCATGGTGCCGGCACGTGCCAAGAGCGGGCACCACCTCCCGCAGCTGAGGCTGGTCTCCGGGGGCTGCTCCCGGCCCCAGGGAAGGGTCTCCCTCCTCTTTTGCTCTGGTTCCTGCCAAGCTTTGCAGAGCATCCCTCTGGCAGCGAGGGAAGAAGTGCCGGCCTCGCTCCGGCCCCGTCCAGCTCCCAGGCCAGTCAGTACCTGCTGCCAGGAGGGGACGCTCCACCGGGCAGGGTGACCGAGGGCAGGAGCCGAGTCCTTTGTCGCGTCCACCTCCCCTAGGGGATTTGGTTTCGATGCCCCGGGCTTAAAATTTGTGCTTTATTCCAGCGGGTTCAAAGCCTGTGATCCCACCGGCCAGTTCTCCCCACCCTGGGGAAACCGGCTCTTTTCCCTGAGCCTGCCAGACCCACACCCCTCCCTGAGCCTTCCTCCCACCGCTCCTCACCTCCCGCAGAGGGGCTGGGGGGTTCCCCCCCACAGCCCCACATTTCACTGGGCAATGCCACCAGCACCGGTTTACACACCGATTCATGCCGGTAAGTGGAAAAGAAGGAAACCACTTTAGAACCAAAAGGGACTAAGAAAAAAATAAAATAAAAATGGAATAAAGTTATAACGCAAAATTACCGACACAAACCCCCCCCTCCCACCCTTCCCGTGACAAAAAGCCCAGGAATTAGACTTTCTTGGGACGGCGTCCAACTTGGTAATAATAATAAATGCTGATGAGGATGAAGAGGGCTCGGCTGACCAGGAGGAGGATGGCACCCGTGGCGATCTGGCTGCTCTCGACCAGGGAGATGGTGGTCACTGCAGGAGGAGGAGGAGGGAGACAAGGCAGAGGTCGATGAGGAGAAACCAAACAGAGACAAAGAGCACAAAGCTGTTTTCTGCTGCCCTCTAACGCAGCGTCTCTGCAAGACCCGCCGAGCCTGGTGAAGGCAGCGGCGGCTCCTGCGCTTGCTGAACCCACGGCAGAGGCTCCTCACCAGCTTGATGGCCCAGCTGGGAAGGCAGCCCCACACCCACGGGCCCCAGAGCTCTCCTAGAAACCCTGATGCAGAGGCAGCCCCATGGGCAGGTAGCCTCATGGGCAGGCAGCCCCAGCCCAGAACAGACACTTGAGCAGATAAAATCACAGAGTCGTTTGGGTTGGAAGAGACCTTTCAGATCATGGAGTGCAACCATAGCCCCATCCCTGCCAGGGCACCACTGAGCCCTGTCCCTCAGCACCACAGCTCCACGCCTTGGAAACCCCTCCAGGGAGCAGGGGGACTCCAGCCCTGCCCTGGGCAGCCTGGGGCAGGACTCGACAACCCTTTTGTTTTAGACATTTTTCCCAATATCCAACCTAAACCTCCCCTGGGGCAGCTTGAGGCCGCTTCCTCCTATCCTGTCGCTTGTTCCTTGGGAGCAGAGCCTGACCCCCCCTCCCGGCTCCAACCTCTGGAATTTCAGAGAGTTGTGGAGAGCCAGAAGGTCTCCCCTGAGCGTCCTTTTCTCCAGGCTGAACAAGCCCAGCTCCCTCAGCTGCTCCTCATCACATTTGTGAGATTCCCTCGTGCTCAGGTGTGAATTGTGGGAGCCACACGTTCCCGAGTTTCCTCTGTGGCTTCACCACTTCAGTGCCGATTGATAAAACATTTCCCAGCTTCACAAACACCTCCAAATACGCACCATCCACACTCACACCACCTCTTTTCTGAGCATCTCTCTTTTTTGGCCACCAGCACAGAGCAGCCTGGCGTTGACTCCACCAGAGCCGAAGGCACCGCTCCAGCTCCCACCGCTCACGCCGCTCGTCCTGCCCACCTCCACCTCTCCCTCCTGCCCACTCGGTGGGGGTCTGCAGTGTGCACCCCAGTCCCCTCCATCCTCCTCCTCCCCACCCTGGGAGGCTGCAGCCGCTCACCCAGGAACTGCACGGCGAAGTAGCAGGCCTCGGTCAGCAGGCTCCAGCGGATGATGACTTTCTCGGCCGTGTAGAGAGCGTTCCACATGATGAGCGAGATGCCTGCGGAGGGAGGCACAGCACAGCTGCCCGGGGGCACCACCTGGAACGGGCAGCCCACCCACCTGCTCCCAGGTGGAACAGTTCAGCTTCTTGTGGGAGGAGGGAGGGAGGGAAGGATGGGTGAAGGAGGGAGGGAGGAATGGGTGAAGGAGGGAGGGAAGGATGGGTGAAGGAGGGAGGGAAGGATGGGTGAAGGAGGGAGGGAAGGATGGGTGAAGGAGGGAGGGAAGGATGGGTGAAGGAGGGAGGGAAGGATGGGTGAAGGAGGGAGGGANAGGGAGGAAAGGAAGGAGGGAGGGAGGAAAGGAAGGAGGGAGGGAGGAAAGGAAGGAGGGAGCTCTGGCTCTGAGAGATGGCTGCACCACCTGCCATCCCCGCGAGGTGCTGCTGCAGGCTGCGGGAAGGAGCCTGGAGCAGGGCAGCCCACCCACCGCCAGCTCTCAGCCCCAGCAGCCGTCCCCTCAGAAAAACCCACTCCTTGCAAACACCCACCCGCCTTGGGTGCTGGACACCACCCTTGGCAGCGTGCCAGCCCCGGGGGGGACCCAGAAGACGCAGTCCCCAGAGCCCGGGAGCACCAGCAGCCACAACACGGCGGAAGCGCAGCGATGCAAACCCCGTGCATTTCATTCCGACGCTCATTTTATTTCCAGACTATTTTTCCAGGCTTTTCTCAGCTTCTTCTCTTTTCCCTCCCACCTCTTGGGCCCCTTGCATGGAGCCATCCCAGGATGTCATCACCAGCCCCTCCTCTCCTCCCACCCCCAGAGGGAGGGTCTGGGCCCCGTTGCAGCCCAGCATCCTATAGAATGATTGAGCTGTTTGGGTTGGAAGAGACCCTCAAGATCATGGAGTCCAAGCATTCCCCCATCCCTGACAGGGCACCACCAACCCCTGTCCCTCAGCACCACATCTCCACACCTTGGAAATCCCTCCAGGGATCAGGGGGACTCCAGTCCTGCCCTGGGCAGCCTGGGACAGGCCTGGACAACCCTGGGGGAGAAGAAATTGTTCCTCAGCTCCAACCTAAACCTCCCCTGGGGCAACTTGAGGCCGCTTCCTCTTGTCCTGGCACGTGTTCCTTGGGAACAGAGCTCGGCACCCTCTACCTCCAGCCTCCTGTCAGGGAGCTGTGGAGAGCCAGAAGGTCTCCCCTGAGCATCCTTTTCTCCAGGCTGAACAAGCCCAGATCCCTCAGCTGCTCCATCTCCCACCTCCCTTTGCTGGGACACTTGGGGCACTCCCCCAGCTATTTAGAGCAGGCAGAGCCCCTCTCACCCTACCTGCAGGCAGCCTGAGCCCCTAGTAGGAAAAATCCACAGTAGCTGAGCTTTTCAAAAAACCCTTGAATAGTTCCTTTGCTAGCAGCAGATGTTCTGCTCTCCAGCAGCAGCTGCCCAGCTGGGCACAGGCTTTGCCCCCTCCTGCCATTCTGACCCCATGTCCCCCAACTCCCCAGGGCATTGGCACACCCCGGGAAGGCACTCACTGAGGAGGGCTCCTCCGTAGAGCCGGATGGGAGTCTTGCTGCTCACTGGTTCCTCGTTGAAGACGACGTCGTAGAGCTGGTCAGGGAAAGCGAGGGCCTGGCAGAGGCAAGGGAGAGGCTCAGCAGCCTGCACCGGCCAGGGCCACCAGAAGGTGCCCTCTCAGCCAGCAGCAGTGCTGACATCAAGCTGACATCAAGCTTTTATGGGATGGGAGCTGCTGGCCAGGAAATTGGAAATCAAAGAGGTGCAAGAAGTATCAGTGTGCCAGCTGCTGGCTTTACGGCCGGTCTGTGGCTGATCTGCCGTGCCGCGTGTGGTTTATGACCCTGCTGATGAAAAGACTCCGATGGTGGGACCAACCCGCCAAGGACGCTGCTGGCAAAGCCCGTGTAACTGAGCCACAGGAGGGCAAAGGCCTCGCAAGAGAAAGCAGCTGGAGCAGGCAGAGGAGCGGGGAGAGATGCTGGGGGCCGAGGAGCAGCACCTTCGGCAGCCCGTAGCCAGTCCGTAGGACCACGTTCATCGCTTACCATGATGGCGATCCCGGAAAACATGACGGCGGAAACCAGCTGCCAAACTCTGCACGAGAGAGAAGACAGAGAACCCGGCGTGAGCACGGGGGAGATCCCACCTCTCGTACGTGGCAAAGATCATCACCCTTCATCCTCCCTCCTCAAACAGCCGTAGCGGCCACGAGCCTGCGGGGGCAGGACTCGGCTCCCCACACCCTGCTTGCTCCAGCCCCCACCTGCAGACCAGCCTCGATGGCCAAGACAGAGCCAAAATCCCCCTTACCCAAGCTGGGGAGGGAAGTGACCCTGCCAAGAGGATGGTGCAGAAGGGAGATCCCTGCAGGATGAACTACCCTGTCACCCACGAGACCAGGAGCCCCTCTAGCCCCACACAACCTGTGGTTCTCAGTGCCTGCTGTGGGACAAGAGCCCGAGTGCCTCAGGCTGATTTATGGGAGAAGAAAGCAGAGCTGGTCTGTTCCCATGGCCCCTGAGAAGCCCCAGCAGGAAGCAGTGATGCTGGCATAGCAGCTGCGCTGGTGTCGGCAGCCAGAGCTGTCAGGGACGCTGTGGCCGAGAGCCCACAGATGACCCAGCTGCAGGGTGGCCCAATATCGTCTCACCTGAGCCCCAGCGGTTCCCGGACAGCAAACTTGATTTCATTTCCCAGTACTTGGCTGATCTGAAATTCAAAGAGAAGACAGGAGGTGACTGAGCAGACCCTTCCCCGGCCTTCAGGCAGCACTCGCCAGTCCAAAACCACTTGTCTAACCCTGTGTGGGAGTTCATCTCTAAGAGGGATGGCAGGAGAACCGGGACAAGGGATTCCTCTGTGCCCCCTCGGTCCCAAGCCCTGCCAAAGGCTGCCTTCAAACAACCCCAGATCCTTCAGCCGCTCCTCACAAGACTTGTTCTCTAGACCCTACCTTCGCAGCAGCCCCTTGGAGCTTGGAAGTTGATTTTTCCCAAAGAGGCCACAGAAGTTAGATGCCAAAAAACCCCATCACCACCACCTCAGTTTGCCCAGGTCCCTTTTCCAGCATTACTACCCATGAGCTTCCCTCTCCCCGGCCCTCACCTTTGAGCGATGGACCTCGCCGTCGTCGTCCTCCCCGCCGACCCCCAGGATCTTGCGCGTCTTCAGCCTGCTGACCAGGTCGGTCTGGCTGTGCTTCTTCATCAGAGGCGGGGGCTGCTTCGCCGCCATGCTGAGGGCCCTCCAGCGCCCGGCCCCGGGCGGCCAGGTGGCACGAGACCGGCGCGGGAACCGCCTCCGCTGTCACATGAAACTTCCACGAGGTTTGGGGATACAAAAAAATAAACAACAACAAAAAAAAAGCGACCAGTGGCACCAAATGTTCCTGTTAGGCTGGCAGATGGCTCCTCATCGTCCCAGGGCAGGGAGCCCTGGCAGTGGGGCCGGCCCTGGCTACGAGCAGCTCATCTCAGGCTGGTCCTGCCGTCACCGGGATCTGCTGAGGGGGAAAGACAAAAAAAAGCAAAATCAGAGCATTTAGCTATCAACGCTTCTGCTTCTGACCTACAAACCACAGCCTGGCTTATCCCGGCAGGAGGCAATGCCCCTCTTGGCTGTTTCCCAGCTTAGGGGAATTAAATGCTTCCCAGGCCCAGGGAAATAAAGTCATTAAGCAAAGCTTGCCTTTTGTCTTTCCCCGTGCCGTACATCACATCCTTCTGCTGCCATTTCAGGTCAAACACCTCACGATTCTCGGGTATTTATTTGTGTCCCTTCCACCCCAGCCCCTGCACCAGAAGGAGCCAGAGGCAAGACCTCCCTCAAGGAGATGGTGCTTTCTGGGAAACGGGAAATGACAGCAACAAGAAACCACAAATACTACAAAGATAATTGTCAGGAGCTACAGTGGAAGGGGTGACATCCACCTTGGCCTGGTGGTATGAGGGAGGTCAAGAGTCCCGTGACATCACTCTGCAATCATAAACCCCCGGAAAACCTCCGCTTCAGAAGGTGTTTTCCTCCAATCTGTCTTCATTTTGGCTTGGCTCAGCAGAACATGAGCACTTCCCACGGCTGCCCCAGGAGGAGGGAACTTAACCCTAGTGTCTAAAGATCCCACGAGTCTTCGGGGAGCCATGAAACCTGGGACCGCTTATTTTGGCGCCGTGCACACAAACTTGTCCGGCTGCCTCGCGAGGGATTTCCCTCTTACAGGAAAAACCCTTCCCTGTGGTTGTTCACACAAGAGTTCCTTTAGGATTGTGGGGGAGGGGGACGTGTGGTTTGGTTGCAGGGGTTTTTTTGCTCTTATTCCACTGAATAACTAGCCCCAGGTCCCTTGAAAGGCAGCATAGAGCCAGAGGCAGCAGCCAGGGTCTAGAAATAGTTCAGACACGGGACAGTGGAAAACAACCAGCCAGGAGGCAGGTGGAAGCTGGATACTCAGGTCCACACTCAAGCACAAGGCAAGGAGCTCAAAAAGTAGCTGTTCACACAGAAGTTTGGAGGATTTGTCATGTCTGGAGTTTGCTGACTCAAACTGTCACAACGCAGGTACCCAAATCTAGATAATCTGCACACAAAACCCACCCCAAAGCCAGAATGATGTGTCAAAAATAAAAGCTAGATCTCTTCTTCCTTTCTTTCACCGGTTTCTGCAGTCCTTTCCCTCTCAGCAGACCCACCCTCACAAGGCTGGATGCTGAGAGGTTTCCCACCAGAACCGAGCTGCTCAAACTGTTCCATGACTCTCTGCTATGATGCATTTCTGCAGCTGCACAACCCAAACCCACGGGGACTGAACCTGCTCCCTGTCTGGACCTGTATCCAGAACCGAGGTCTGGATGATGAGGACCTCCCTGCAGTGGTCCATCACCAGCCCCATCTCCCAGAGGGTTTCTTCCACGCCAGCAGAAGCACGCAGCCTTGAGCACCCTGAGCTAGCAACAGAGCTTGAAACAACAGATTGATTTGCTTTTTGTTGTGCCTTATTTTTGCCAGGAGGAATGTATTGCGCCCCACGCCCTGGGTGAGGGGCATATGTTCTTCAACAGAGAGGAGAGAAACTCTCCCAGAGCGGTTTCTGCAGCCCCAGACACCTGCAGGGAATGAAACTTGATCAAGCCAAAAATAACCTGATGCTCAGGCAGTAAAAGCAATTAGCAGTCAGACACCTCGGCAGCACCCTGGGGCTGCTCCCCCCGCTCCGTCTGGCACCGTCTGGGCGCCCGAGCAACGGGGATGCTTCCAATGTCTCACCTGGAGCAAAGCAGGTACCCGGGGTTTCCTCCCCACGCAAACACCGGCCCCTTCAGCACAGATGGCTCCTTGCACCACCGGTAGGAACCATCTCTTGCCAGAGGTTTGTTCCCAACCCTGCCACAGCCCTGCCGCTTCCTGAAGTGACTCTGATGGGCAGAGGGATGCTGTGATCTCCCTAGGGAAGACCTACCAACCTAGACTGTAGATCTCCTGCCCCTACATAAAATGAAAATGCAAAGCAAAAGCCCCATGTGAACAGGCATCCTGTCCCAGGCTGCCCAGGGCAGGGCTGGAGTCCCCCTGATCCCTGGAGGGGTTTGCAAGCTGTGGAGATGTGGTGCTGAGGGACAGGGGTTAGTGGTGCCCTGGCAGGGATGGGGCTATGGTTGCACTCCATGATCTGAAAGGTCTCTTCCAACCCAAACGATTCCATGATTCTATTATCAACAAGCAAGTCCTTCCCCTCCGTCACCCTTCTCCTTCCCCCTGCAGAGGCTCTCAGCCTGGCCGCCCGCAGCAATCCATCACCCCAAAGCCACCGTTGCTCTGCCTGGTGCCTCGGGCAGCCATGTCCCAGCCTCAGCCAGCACCCAGCCCTTCACCTTCACCCCAGGTGGCCACCACTGAGCATTTGGGTCTCCCAGGGAGCTGGGAGGATGGAGAGAGAAGATGTATTGGGATTGGGTGCTGGTTTTCTTTAAGGGCATTAAAAGATAATTCCTCTTTGGTTTCCCAGCTGCCTTAGACAGGTGTTTGTGGGAGACGGTCCCAGAAGCTTTGCAAGGCCATCTGTCCTGCAGATGATTTCTACAACGAAACACTAGAAGGAAAAAATAAAACCCATATGCGCACACACACACACCCCCTCAACAATTAGAAAACCAGCGAAACCGGAGTAAATCAACCCTACTGGAAAAGAGCAGCTTGAAAAGGCCAGGAGAGTTCTGCAGTCAAACAGGGTAAGAAAGGTCAGTTTTACAGAAATTCTGATGCAATTCGGTGTGCTCTCACACCTGATGAATGACACAGCCTCAGAGAATCACGGAATGGTTCGGGTTGGAAGGGACCTTCAAAATCATCCAGTTCCAGCCCCCTGCCATGGGCAGGGACACCTCCTGCTAGACCAGGTTGCTCAGAGCCTCATCCAGCCCGGTCTCCATCCAGCGATGGAGAAACTCTCTGGGAAGTCACTGGGGGACCAGGGAGAAGCCCAGACGTACGCTGTGTACCCACAGCACCACTAAATATGGGACAATCACAGGAAAATGGAACTTCTTGGCCCTTCTTCCCCCAGCAACCTCAACCTTCCCAGGTTTCCCTTCTGCACCCCCACACACTTGACAATTTCCCCTCGCAAACCCTCCAGGAAGCTGATGCCCTTTATTCCCAACAATCCTCCAGCTCTGTCCCTTTCAAAACAAAATTGTAAGAAAGTAGGAATTGGGAAATTTGGTCCTCTCCGCCACGCACAAGCACCATCCAATTCTTTTTCCTTCCATTTTTGTAGGAAACAAAGGATTCGTCTTCTCCCAGTCTGTCACCACAGGCTCAGCTGTGCAGTCCAGGCAGGCACAAAGCAGGGAGCAAAGGGCAGATGAATAAATTTGCATTCAGTGGGCAGGTCTCTTTTTGCTCCAGGCAGGACATTTTCCCTGGTGCCAGGCACGCTGCTCTCACAGAACTCGCACCTCTCGCTGCGCAAGCTTCAGAATTGGTTTCTATGCCAGAGAAGTCCAGCAGCTCAGGCACGGTGTGAAACGGCCCCAGTGACCACCCGTCACCAGCTGAGTTGTCACCAGCCCCACACTGGAGAGCATTTCCCGTACCACACGGTCACAGCCACGGTTTGAGAGCATATTATTTGTATAAATAGGTACCGTTTAAAACTAGTAATAAATTAGGTATTAATAAACCAAGCACATCTTACTTTCCTACAAAGATAGATGTAAAAGCCAGGGTTGGATTTGTGTGGCTTTTCTTTGGGTCCTGCTGCACGGTGACAATCTCTGGAGAGTGGTGAGTAAAGATGATTCCAGCTGCCAGACCACACAGGTATTTTGGCTCTCGCCTCTATTTTAGTCTCTGGGGAGAGAGGAGCCCCAGGAGCGGTTTGTCCCAGACTCCCTGCTTTGAGCTGAACCTTTTCCTGTGCCAGACACTGAGCCCACCTTCCTTCCAGCTCTCTGCAGGACCTGGACTCCCGCCCTGCACGCCACTTGGACCCGCCACTGCACCTCGGGATCTCCTCCTCACCTCCTCCCTCCCTACGCAACCTGCCCAGATGAAGCCCTGCCTATGTGCAGGCAGTCACAGCTCTGGGCTGATCACCCCCTGGTGCCTCCTTACCCTGGAGATAAGAACAGACAGGCAGCAGGGCTCGGGATGCTGCTGAGCGGGCGGCCTCCCAACAAAACGCATACTTCGATTACTTGGTAGCTTATCCCCAAGTGGCAAAAATCTCCCTCTGACACGGTAGCGGTTTCTATAGCAACAGGTTAATGCTAAAAATGTTAGATGCAAAACTCACGGCGCTGGGCAAGCACAGATTGAGAGGAGAGAAACTTCTCAAGAGCTGCTGACACAGCTTTGCTGACTCATGAGTCGGCGGCAACCACCCTGGAAGAAACTCCCAGCAATCGGCTCGTGGGGCAGAGGGTTTTGCAGGGAGCCTCGGCTCCCACACCCCCAGAACCTCAGCAGCCCCCCAGAGCAGAACTGAGCATCCTCCCAGAACCAGGAGGAACCAGAAGCATCGCTCTCTCCTGCAGCGAAGCGCTCGGTAGCAAATCCAGCTGCTTCCAGTGCTTTTTTTCAGTGCTGCTGCCCCTCAATGCAACCAGGACCGGGCTATTTAACCTCTCACACCTCAGTTTTCCCAGCTGTACACGAAAAGCAAACCTACCGCCCATGCTCTGCAGCTCCCACTCAGAGCATTTCTACGGTGACCACCCAGGCGCCGTCCCCACCAGTGCCGACTCCTGTCCGCAATGCCCCAGGAGGCTGAGGAAGGCTACGGGCCCCCCCCGCAGCGCTCACACACCTCAGAGGTAGAAACGCTCTTCCTGGCCTGAGCTTAGCGCGAGGCTTTGTCTCTCTCTGCCTTCACTGCCTGCTGGCAGGAGAAAGCGCTGTGGCAACTTTGGGGCGGCCCTCCCACCAATACCACCTTGGCAGAAGCACTCCGGAAAATCCTCCCGGTCCGACTAAAGCGGAGCGGCTGCGGCTCGGCGCGGAGTCGCAGGGCGAGAGCGTCTGCGGGGAGCCCGCCGCACCAACACCGCTTCTGTCGGTGTGGTTCTCCGGCCAAATAGCCCTGAGAACCCCTGTGGCTTTCATCACACACCCCCCAGGAGCTGACACAAACCTGACTTTGCTTTTCCTCGCTGCTAAGGCAGGGGGAAAGCCTGGGTGTGCGTGCAGGCGCCCGTGCGCGAGCACGTTTGGTTATGCATGAGCTGTCAAGCCTCGAGTTCTGATGCGCAGATCAACCAGGCTCTTTGAATTCCCCGACTGTGAAGTGCGTGACATTTCATCTCAAACCTTCCTTCAGATTTCATAACGGGCGTTATCGGCAACGGGCATTCGGAGCGCAAGGGCCCTTTAGAAAGCTTTCGCCGGAAAAAAGGAAAAAGGGGAAATAATAGAAAGGAGATTGAAAAAGACAAAGCCTCTGATGGGCGAGAGGTCCTCCTGTGGCCAGAGAAGGCCAGTGGGTGGGTCCTGGGAGGATCACAGGCTGAGACAGTCCGTCCCCAGCGCAGAATAAAAGCATTTCACAGCCGGAAAAAGAAGGGCTTGGAAGTGTCAAATATAACGTGAACCTATAGCTCTCCTCACCTCCCTCTTCCCGGTCCCTGGGAAACAGGCAGAGCGAGCCGTACCCCAGAGGTGCCCATTTCAGGCCAGGATGCACCAATCACCTCCTGCAATCCCCCTGCCCACAGAGCACAGGAGGAGCCCGGCAGATGAGCGAGACCAGGGCTTTGGTTGCTCTTACACAGCTGGGCAAGACAAATTCTTGATCCCCGCAGGTAACGTTGTGCTCCCCGACGCTGGGCAAATGCTCAGCCGCATCTCGCGGCCTGGCAAGGAACTCCTTGGGGTTATCAACAAGCCAGGCACCGGCCTGCGAGGAAAGGGGTTCCCTCAGCTTCCGCTGGGCACCGAGCAGCTCTGTCCCTACAGACCTGCTCTGAGTAGTCACAGCCACAGAGGATGCACAGCAGCCTAAGGAAATAAAGCAAGATTTCTCTCCTTAGAGCAGAGAGAAGACAAAGAGGTGGACACCAGAGAGTAGCATCAAAAGCCTTTGGACAGCTGAGAAAAACAGAGAGGTCCCACAATCAAGGAGCTCTCTGGCACACGCGAGAGAAGCCCTAGGAAAGGGAGATAGGGGTCCTACTGACTAGTCCTGCTCCTTGCCAAATTACACGCTGACTCCCTGCCTTTGTTTGACTCCCGTAGCCAGGAAGGAAGAGGCAACAGGGACCCCGGGAAGCCACGTGCCCGTGCCACCAGCACCGGTAAATCAGGGTCTCGGGTAACCGTGGACAACGCAGAGCTTCATCTCTGCTCTCAAGGGTTGTTTGAGAACCTTTCCTTGCTGCTACAATTTTAAGTCTCAGACTCTTGAATGCAACGAGCTCCAGTAACACCAGCACCACACACCAGAGATAGGCACACAGACAGAGCGCTTTGCTGGTGTGCCTGTCTGTGTGTGTCCATCACCACCAGCAAGCAGGCAGCACAGCCTCCTGCCGAGCAGAGCACGCTCAGGACACCAAAGTGTCAGGCTTTGGTCAACCCCTTCCCTGTCCCCTTACCTGTAAGGTCATTCCCAGGTGGCCGCAGCTCTGGGGACAGCAGGCCGGGCTCTTCTCCCCCACATTCTCTGCGGGCACCAAGGAAAGGCACGCGGTTTTCACGGCGGTGTGGAGCAGGGAATAAACAGAATAAACTCCTCCAACCATCAACCTTCAATCCATCCTACTCGTCCAGAGATTTAAACCGTGGGCTCTGGCACGGCTGAGGGAAGGGACCCGTCGTCCTGGCGACGTACAGCAGCCGGGTTTTGGCCAGCAGACGAGGCAAAAGCACCTTCATACGCCCCGGCCAGCAAACGGCTGCACTGGGCAGGGAAATGGGGGAGGAGGGCGGGAGGACGCGCCGGAGGCGCCTGCTGTTCCGAAGCACGCCAGATCCGTGCCCAGCACTCCCAGAGCCTCCGCCAGCCAGGCTGGTACGAAAGGCAGCTACGTTTTATTCTCACTTGCCACGAAAACAACCTGGGAATGCACAGACAGATGGTCTAAATTCTTCAGTCCTGTTCGGCATAGCCTTTGACTCCTGGCAGGCTTCCACTGCCGCTCGCCGAGAAACAGAAGTTCGGGCGTTCTGTGTTGCTATTAAGCAGCTTCTACAGTCGTTTTTTTGGTTTTTTTCCTAGGCCACAGAGAATATTTTGGTGAAAAGCAAACACCGCCCAGCTCCTCCGAGCTCAGTATTGCGGTTTTTGAGATTCCCTCTCCTCTCTGCAAGGAGGCAGCCCGTGTTTCTACCTCCTCGGAATGTGCCGAGCAGCTATCCCTCCATGATGTGCCAGGCAGGTTACAACTAAGTGTCCAACGGAAGGATTCAGCGGCACTTAACATCATGGATCTTGAAAATGCTTTGTCACCTAAGAAAACAGTGGCATTACAGACCCCCACTTCCTTAAGGCTCTGGCAGAGCATCTGCACCCAGGTGCTGCCCAAACCATCTCCAGGGATCTCCCACAGCTTTGCGGCAACGCCGTACAGGGGCCAGCGAGGCCGGCTGCTGTGCGGAGCAAGGCACAGTGAGGCAGCCAGGACGGATGAATGAAAGGCACCTTCTCGGCTGCCGTCAGGGAGACGGGGTAGGAAGCACAGTGAGCACGGGCTGAGCTCCTCGGGAAGGTGCCTGCTCTTTGCCACAGCCACCTGCACCTACAGCTCCGAGCCCAGAAAGCGACCGCAGCGCCCAGCCAGGGCTGGAGTGATTTTTGGGCTCAGCGGTGGGACCCCTGAATTAACCTCTTGTCAGCTGGAAAAGCATCTCAAGTCTTCCCATGACCACCAGGAAGCGGAGGCCGGAGGTTTGCATTTCGGTCCTAAGATGGCACCACTAGCAGAGCAGCACTTCTGGGGCCGGGGCGGGTTACCGCGAGAACGCGCGTGCACAGGCGAAGGACACCGCCCGAGTCACCCACGGCTTCCTGGAGCCGTGTGAGTTTTCTCTGCAGGTCTCTTGTTCGGCTGTTGACACGGCCCCGAACTGTTTCCTTTCTCAACCCCGGCAGGAGACGGTAAAAATGAGAGGGCTGCGAGTGTGTGGGTGCTGCTCCTCCTGCCCCTGCCCCCCTGGGCCAGGCAGCTGATGTGCTGCTGCCTGATTTTCATCAGAAAAGGAGGGATTTCTCTGCTGTCCACAGCAGTAGGCAGCTGCAAAGGGGACTATGTGCTAATCTCCTGATAAAACACAGAATCCTTTCAAACAAAGAGTTGGGCTGCCAGTGGCCAGCATTATCCGACAATCCCGTGTGCGCATCTCCCGCAGCATCAACTCCTAGGGTTGGTACCCCTCCCCAGGAGACCAGACCATTGGATCACTCTCTGATTTATATCTAACTGGTTTTCTCCCCTGACTCCAATTATCTCAATCCAAATCTCAAACAAAAAATTCTAGGAAGGCCTGCAGCAGGGGAGCTGGCTACCAGCCCCTCTGCTTGGGCTCTTGATTTTGGCCCCATGGGTGCAGAAAGCGAGCAGGCGGCTCGTGACTGCCGGCACCGGCCGGAGCCTCTCGCCGTCAGCACTGGACCCGGTCACAAACCCACAAACCTTCTGACCACGTCCCCGCTATGGCGACAGGTCTCTCCTCCCCGCCCTGCCACAGCCGCGGTGGCGGTCGGCATAAATCCGGTTTGGAGCTTTCTTACAGGCTTTGTCTGTGGCTTTGGACTCCCCTTCGGGTCCCTGGCTTCGCCCCGGAGCACAGGGGTTCAACCGAGGGCTGGCGCAGTTGAGTCAGGTACAGCCTGGGTGAGGATTTCCCCATCCAAACCGATGCACAAACGCGCTTCATAAACTCCTGCTTTGCATACAGAGGGAGAGAAAGACATCTACAGACTTACCTCACCCTCCTCTCAGGGTGAGGGTGAGAAACGCACCCGGGTTGCGAAACCCTGAGGGGAAGTGCCACTGGGGTTCCATCGGAGCGCTGGGAGCCAGGGCTGTGGGGCCAGCGTGGGCTTCTGCGCCGTGGAGTCGCCCGGCACGGACCCTGCGCGTCTCCGAGCCTCATTTTCTCCATCTGTCACCCGGGAGCAGCCACAGATGGGCACCGGGACACCCTGAAATCCATTAACCCCTGCAGATGGCAGAGAGCTTCACCAACAGAAGAAACACGAGGAGACCAGGGAGTCATTTATCATTTCCCTTCGCGCCTGAGCCACCAAACGGCCTTTGGTTACAGCTGCGTTGGTCCTTGTGAACATCTTTTAGCGACCAGAGCAACAGCTCTCCAGGCATGGAGCGGACTCGCGCTGGCCTGCCATCTCCAGGACATATTTCCCCTCTTTCCCAAGGGAAGGCAGGAAGCAACGTGAACAGGGAACACCTGGTCACCTCTCAAGTGTTGCTTTTCCGGCTCTGGAGAAAGTCCCAGTGTATTTGGGGGCCAGTGTTGGGTCTTTTCCTCCCAAGACTTGATTTCACATTCCTACGTCAAAAACACAAAACCCAGAAGATCTACTTTCTATAAATAATGTCCCAACAGTGCCAAGGTCACCGAGCTGTTCCCGCTGGCGCCTGGCCAGCAGCAGAACATAAACAATCTCAACATCTTTCTGGTGCATGTGTGCATTTTTTAATGTTTTGGGGTTTTTTTTCCCCTGTGCCAGGGGAAGTCTGGAAACCAAAACCGAAGCACTAGGAAGACAGACACCCCCACTCCACAGTCCCGTTGGGTCTCCTCTCACTTTTGCCAGCTCAGAAGAGCCCCCAGGTCCACTTGCAGCCTCCTGGGCAGCCCAGAGGCAGGGCAGCCCACCCTGCCTGCACCCACGGGAGATCCCCTCTCTGCTGGAACAGCATTTAGCAATTCTCATGAGAACTCTGGAGATTTATTGGGCCTTCCCAAACGCACAGCAAGGAACAGATCGCAACGCGAACAGCTCAAAGCGGCGCTTGTAGCCAGCACATGGAACGGTTCCTCCCAGTCCCATCCCCTACCGTTAAACACTTTGACCTTCAGCGGACCGGCGAACACCAGCTGCAGACGCACCCTGGGCATTTTGCACGCTTCAGCACTCGACGCTCAGTGGGAACAATAGAAAAAACATCTCTCTTTGGATCAGGCCCCAGCCTCCCCGCAGCTCCAAACGGGCAGAAAATCTCAGGGCTGAGTGTCTCGGTGATTTATGCTCCCACGGACTAATGGCCATCCCCAACCTCCTGCCGACGCCAGTCTCCGGAGATGCTCTGCTGTCCGTTATCTCCCTACAATAAATTCTTTCTATGTGCTCGCAAGCTGAAGAGATAAATTTCCCTTGAGACTCCACAGCAGACATCAGCTTTTCAGCCTCTCGGCTGGGACAAGCCCCCTACCCAGAGCAGAGCTCCCTTGACCTCGCTCCGCACAGCAGACAAAGAACAAAACCACACGGACGCGCAGTCGAAAGCGACCGAGCCCCGCTCTTCCCGGTCGCCATCCGTACCCGTCCCCTCTCTGCCGAGGGCACCAGGACACCACAGGTGCCCGGCGTCCCTCGCAACCCCCTGGCCAGGCTCCGGGTGTATCGAATCAACGCAGCCGAGAGACGGGCAGGGCGAGCTGAGGCAATTCAGTCCCAGTCTCAGGATCTTGCTCATTCTTGGTTTTCGTCAAAACCGTTGTAAGCAAACTTCCTCCCAGGAGGGACTCCCCTGCCTGAAGCGTAACTACTATTTATTTGTTTAAACAACACTTTCCTCATCCACAGGCCCCTGAACGTCACCATTCAGCTGACGGTGCCGTAGCGCAGACAGTTACTGAGCACGTTATTTATGCCAAGTCGGGAATAGCCAGGGCTCTTGCATAGGCTGTAGTTTCTCATGGCTCAGCTGTACTCGTGGTAGCTCTAATGTCAACAAAGCTTTGGTTGCTGCTGGCATTTCTCATCCCCAGCCTCTGGCAGACAGAGGGGATGGATTTAATGGTAACCCTTCAATCACTTGCAGCTTGGCCTTTGCAAGAGGGATGGGGACGTCGCTCAGGTAAGGAAAAGACTCCTTGGACTCCAATCCCAGGTAGTGCCGGGGCAGGGCAAGGAGCCGGCGCTGGATAAGGTGTTGCTGCTTCCTTCCTCAGCCTGGTTTGCTCCCCAGTGGGAGCTGAACTCACCTGGAAAGATCTAAGAGCTGCTGCTGCAGCTCCAGACAGAGCAGTGCACTGCTCAGCTGGGACAGCCGGGCCCCGCAAGCGGGATGGTGGACACCTCAGCGTGCAGGGACGCGCAAGCACCCAGGCAGGGATGCAGAGCCCGCCGAGAGCTGGCTCACCTCACTGATCCCCTCCACGACAGCAGGGGCTCCATCTCTTCTCCTGTCCCCGGGTCCCTCCTGCATCACAGATCTCACCCCGCCCCTGTCCCACCATCCCCAGCCCAAGCACCACGCCACGTCCCATGGTGACGCCAGGGCTCCTCAGCACATCTCCAGGGCTGCATTCCATGGGAGCGTGGCCGTGCCAGACTCCCTCCTTCCAAACCCTGGCACCTGCCAGCCCACGCAGCGGTCAAGACACAGCCTCCCCTTTTGGGCACCCATTCAGGGACGGTGGTCCTCCCGTGACTCTTCCCGAACGAGCAGGAAAGGATGGGCACCTCCAGGAAAGAAGTGAGACGAGACCCCTGTCTTTGCGTGGCCACACAGCCAGGAGAGAGTCCTCGCCACAAAGGGACCCACCTGCGCAGCACCTCGGCACAGCTCCCGGCCCCTCCGGGTAATCCGCAGCTCTCCCACCAGGATGCAAACGCTCCAGCACCACCAGCATCACCACCACCTCCTCCCTCTCCTCCTCCTCCTCCTCCTCCACCCATCCCACCCGGACCACGCACGGCCAGGATGGAGCCGCTCCCACCGCAGGACACGGGCTGCTCCCTCTCCTGTCCATCTGTCCGTCCATCCCTCTCCGAGGGGGCTCCCGGGAGCGGGGCCGGCGGNCCAGCTCCCGGGGCTGCCTGCCCGGCCGGGCCGCTGCCTGGGTTACCTGCTGCGGGTTGCGAGTGGGTTACTTGCAGGTTACGTGTGGGTTCCGCGACGGCCGCGAGTGAGCGCAGCTCAGGGCCTGGGAACAAAGAGGGGCCTCCCGAGGGGCCTGGTTCCTGGGATCAATCCCACCGCGTGGGATTTCTGTGAGAGTAAATCGGTGATAAATCGGCACCAAAAGGCTCCTCCCCTGTCCCTGGAGGGGTTTCCAAGCCGTGGAGATGTGGTGCTGAGAGACTCCGGTTAGTGGTGCCCTGGCAGGGATGGGGGAACGCTGGGACTCCATGGTGTTGAAGGTGTCTTCCAGCCAAAGGCGTTCTGTGATTCCATGATTCTGTCCCCCTGGGAATCTGTTTAACCCCCGTGTGTTTACAGGGTTAGGGTGAAGCGAGGGCCAGTGGCACGACTGTCCCAGTCCTCTGCAAGATGGTGGTTCTGGTCACGGGCGCTTGGTTTCAAGGACTTACACAATTCCCTGCAAAAAGCAAAAGAGAATAAATGTGGGTGGGGGGAACAGGCCTGTTTTTTTTCCAGAGCTTGTTCAGGGGAAGAGCCGGGCTCTGCTTCTGCACAGGGAGCTGCTGGGCCAGCTCCCGCCAGCCTTGGCCACGACCTGGCCTGGAGAGGGGCTCCCATCAGCGGGTGCCTCCAGAGGGATGCTCGGAGAGCCAGATGGGCGCGCCGGGTCAGCTCAGACCAGATGAGGTTGTAGTGAAGTAATGACACCGTGGGAAAGAGCAAACGTCAGGCGCAGTCTGGACACAGAGCGGGGAGCGGAGCAGGGGCAGCTCTGCTTCCGGACGGAGGCCGCTCCTTGGGTTTTTTTGGGGAGGTTTCCGGTGTGTCTGGTTGACCCAGCTCATTTCACTGCTCTGGTTCAGAGGTTTAGGGGAGGATCAGGCACAGAGGAGAACGCCAGTGCGCCGCGGGAGGGAAGCAAAGAGAGCTGAGGTGGGATGAGATCTTTTGAACTCGTTTTGACCCCTTGGACAAACCCTAACTGGGGAACCGCATCCTGAGAGGTCCAGCGTGGTGAGGTCATTGCACACACAAGGGTGTCCTTTTAGAAACTGGAGGCTCATCTGGGAACTAGGCTGAAATCACTCATTTCACAGAGGCCAGGGAATGAATCTTTGTGAAACAGAACATTTCTACAGAGGGAATATCTGACATTTCAATAGCTGGTTTTACTGCGTGAAAGGAGAGAAAAAAAAAAAAAGGAAAAAAAATGCTGGAGGTTTTATATTTCTTTTTAAAATTCAAAATCCCAAACCAAATCCAGTCCTGCCTTGGAGCTGGGGAAACTTTTCACTGTCATAAAGTTCAAATTTTTCAGCATGATTGTGCCAGAACAAGTGCAAGAGATGAAATATTATTATACGTGCTCCATCTGGGCTTTGTGGCATTGAGATATGATAATGTAATACAAAAGCACACTGAGCGAAATGAGAAGGCAAAGCTGAAACAATCATGTTTTACATTATTGAGATGAAATAACTATGATATTATCAAACAAGGGAAGTCAAAATATGTCATGCTGTCTTTTTTAAAGAGAAATTTGCATTCAAGGAGCTCTCTGGGAAGTGTTGGAGAGCAGGCGGGAGCAGAGCTCTGCGAGGGCAGCGCGGGCGGCTGCGCCGGGCTGAGCGTTTCACCAGGAGCCAACATCGTTTTTCAAAAGCGATTCAAACGTTTGTGTCACCCGATGTCACGAGGAGCTCCGGGGCGATCTCTGGTGCCTATAAACGTGCCTTTGAAAACATCACCCTGCGGCGGGGTTTGGATTCATAAACCAGGGCCACGGGCCTTTTGTAGCAGCTGCTTCATTGGCGGCCGCCCAGATTTCCCACCCACCCACACCCACCTTTTCCTCACACAGAGGCCTGGGAAGAGCCTTTGTCCTCCCTGCCGGGTGCTTCAATGGCAGGAGGACGGTCACAAAGCTCGCTCTCAGCTGCGCCCCGTGGCGTGGGGCTGCCGTTGTCCCGCCGCGTGGTACCGCAGGGCCGAGGGAAGCGAACGGTTCGGAGTCACCGGTTCGCTGCGCCCCGGGAGCTTCGGCTTCGACACTTCATCGGGTGCTGGAGAGAGGAGCGTGAAAAGCGAACTGAGCTGTGGGCCTGGGGGAAGAGCGGGCTGGAGATGTTTCAAACAAGGGCAGGGAGGAGGGGAGCGGGAGAGGGCTGAACTCGCCTGGAGCTTGACACTGGGATGAGAGGTGTGAGAAATGTCTCGATGAAAAATAAGGACAAAGTCTGCGAGGCAAAAGCTAAAATTTATTACGGCGCTGGGCGCACAGGGAAAGAGGGTTTCCTCGATGCGCGCCGTTCTAATCACCGTTGTACATTTTTATTGTATAGCTAATTTACGTGTGTATAACTCCTCCCCTAAATAGAATGCATAGTCTACAAGTGCCTGGAACTTATTTACATTCCGCTCCTCCTCTTTGAGTCTGCTCATTGCCACCTAGAGGGTCTTGTTGAGGGTCTTGCGGTGAAGGCTCGTAGTCTTCCCCGCTGTTAAACTTTCAACCTCTGGTGCCTGCACACGCTCTGTTATCTTTCTAACACCTGCAACTTGTCTTCCTTCTCCACTACTTTGTTCCAGAAAGGAGGATATGCACCGTTACATTATCCAGGGCCTCTTTACCCGGCCGCCCACACCCTGTCTCCGTTCCCCCGCTATTGAGTACTGAGAGCTCACATTCTTCACGTCCGCCTTTGTAGAGCTAATTGGCTGAAACAAAATTTATTACTTTATCACAGAGGGAAGAAGAAGGAAAATCCGCAAACTGTCCCTAAGGAATGTCCTGTGCTCGGAGGAGAGTCCGTGGAGAGCAGGTGGATCTCACAGAGAGCAGAGCACAGAGAGAGCTCTGAGGTCCCTGGGCAGCAGTGGGGAAGGGAGAGGGTGGCCCAGGGTGCCTCCCGAGCTGCTCTCAGGAGCATCTGGCAGAGGAGCATCTGCAAAGGAGAGGGTCTCGCAGCCTCCCCCCGCAGCGTGGGGGGAGAAAGCCTTTGGCGGAGCCGTGGATCCCGGGCACAGCTGAGCTGTGTGTGCGCAGCCCCGGGGCTGGAGGAGCGCCAGCCTGCCTCCTGCGTCTCCAAATAGGACACGATGCCTCCGGGAGGTGCTAAGGCAGGCACAGCAGTGGGATTTGTTCTGTGCAGCGTTGAAGGCATTAAAATGCCTGCTGAGAGGAAGCGGCGCCGAGCGTGGGGCGCAGGCTCGGGCGCTCGTGGCCCATGCGGAACAGGCCCCTGCCACGTTGGGGGATCCCCAAGGGATGCTGAGGCTTCAGTTCTCTCCAAGGCTGGCTGGAGGGGGACAGGTACAGCCCAGGGGTGCAGAGCTGCTTTAGTCAGTCACCTTAACATGGCCTTGGGCAGAAGGATAAAATAGTTTTGTGGCAGGGGCTCAGGGAGGGCATTGCGTCCTTCTCGGCGCAGGGGGAGCGAGGCGGCTGCTGCAACAGCGAAGCGGCAGAAATGATCAATACTCTGTAGATAGGGTCTGGGTTCTTATTAACACCTCTCCCAGCCCTGGCCCCTTGTGTGCCCAGGGCGTGAGCCCAGCCCCGCGGGTCCTGCCAGACAAGGTTTGGGCTGGGACTGCATCTCCTGGGGGACCTAATTCTGCCCCCGAGGAGGGGCTGGAAGGTGATGGCGATGACGGGGACACTGCCTCGGCCAGGAGAGAGACCCAGGCTGCTGTAACAGCAAGGAGGTCTTGTTATCTGGGAAGGGGAGCACAGAGATCCAGCGTGGGGTCTGTGTCCCTCTTTCCAGGGTGCTGCATAGTCAGATGGACAGACGTTGCTGGGAAAAAAAAAGCTGTTGAGAAAATTGTGTTTTCTGAGTCAGTGAATGAGCCCTAGAAAGAGCAGAAAGTAGGTTCCAGATTGGCGTGAACTTTGTGTTCTGCTTTCAAGGAAATCTCAAAAACTGTTGTTTTCAGGTCAAGGCGTTTTGATTCAGGGCGTGCAGAGTGCTACATTTAAATCTCTGTCTTTTAAATAATTTTGTGCATGCCCAATTAAGCAGAAAAATTAAGTGCCGTTGGAATACAAACTTGTAAAGCAACCTCTTCAAATGTTACCTGAAGCAGCGTAAAACAGACCCAATGTTCTTGCTGAACTGGCACAAAAACCCAAAAGTCACCGCGCTACCATGCGAGCGTCGTCGGGAGGAGTCTGTGCGCCCTCGGTGCCGCTGGAAGGGCCTCCAGCCCCTGCTCGCGGCTCCTGCCGGGAGCTTGGCTGTATCATCAGGATGTGCACGAGCTGCAGCCACTGAAAGAAGGTCACAGCAGGACAGAGCAATCATTTGTTCCCTCTTTTTCTTGCCCCTCAGCAGCCTCCCACACGCCCTTCTGGGCCGCCACCCTCGTTTTCTAGTTTCTGCAACACCGTTTCCCTCTCACCCCACCAGCTCTGAGCCTCCCCGGTCATCCCCGAGTGTCCTCTTTCCAGTCCTTTTCTGCTCTGTAGCTGAGACTGTCTTGTTGTCCCTGTAGCTTGTGGAGATACTTGCCGATTTCAATTTTCACCCTTTAAGTTGTCATTTTCTCACGCTGGGAAACATTTCCCGGTGTCGCCTTTGAAAGATGCTGCAGAAAATGCGCTGAGTGGTGCATCCGTGGGGTGTAAGATCAGAGGAGACGATGAGATGGCGCGGCCCAGCCTCCTCTGTCCATCACCACTGCTTGAATTTCATCTAGTTCGAGCTGCACTGAGCGTGACAACCCGCCCCACTCCTTGCCCGTAGCGCTCCCCAAAAAGCAGAGCCAATTAGATGTGGTTTAGTGGTGGGTTTGGCAGTGCTGGGTTAGCGGTTGGACTCCACGATCTTAAAAGTCTCTTCTGAGCGTTCATCTCGGCTGCGAATCGCCCCGGGGTGCCGGTGACTGAGGAGGGCTCGGTGCCTCTCGCCGGGGGTGACAAGGAGGCGTGCGCGGGAGCGGGACCTGCTCGAAGCACAGCTCTCCGGTCGGAGGAGCTGCGATCCCCTCGGAGGAGGGAGGCAAACCCCTGTGGGGGGATTTCCCCCCTGCGACCTGACGTGAGCGCGCGCGGCGCTCGTGGCGCTGCCCGCTGCTCTCCGCGTGCGCCGTGCCGGCTTGGTAATTAATTTTTGTGGGATGCACAACCGAGCGCACTGACACGGCGTACTACGGATTAAATTTAACATCAAAGAGCAATCGTCAACCTTCCTTGGCATATATAGGCCACCGAGTTGAACGTTTGAGTGAGCTCCGTAGTTAACTGCTTCGGCCCCTGGGTGAAGCCGGGCAGCTGCCGACAGCTGGAAGGCTCCAGCGGGGCGGGAAGAGCCTCCACCGCCAAGCTCTTTGCCTGCGTGGAGCTTTCGGAGCCACAGCCCTGCAGGCCAACCCCGGGCAACCTTCAGAGCGTGGCCGCGAAGGTGGATATTCGAAGTGCGACCCTGGTTGGAGCATCCCTGCTCCACAGCCGGGCCCTGCTCAGCGGTGCTCATTTCGTGGGCTGTGGTCTCGGACACGCAGGGCCGGTGCCAAGCATCTACCTCGTCCGCTCGCTTTGGCAGCTCAAATTGAGGGCTTTCTGCTGGTGCTGCTGCGGGTGCTCGGGCAGCTCCTCGTGAGGGAAGGCCGTGACCTGCTGCCCGCAGCCGGACGCCGGGGTTTGCAGGGTCCCAGGCCTCTGCTCTGAGCCAGGCTGAGGTCGGACGGCACCGGCGGAGCCCGGCCGGCCCCCCCTGTCGCTGCTGTGACTGGGAGGGTCCGACGCCGCGCAGCTCATCTCGTAGCTGTCGCGTGTGCTGAGCACGGTGATCACCAAAATACGGGCGGGTAAATGGTGTGAGCCCAGCCAGGGTAGACAAGGGAAAGCAGAAAAGAGACAAAGTGGTGAGACGGGTTTGTCCTGGTGGCAGAGCAGGGATAAAGCCACAGTCCTCAGCCCTTGGCTGGTGGGGTTGGCGTTGGATCTGGTCTCCACAGCAGAGGGGTGCTCAGTCACTTGCTCCCTCTTCATCCCTCTCTCAGTGCCAGCTTGGAGGACCACTGGTTTTTCTAGCTGCTGGCCACGGGGCATCCCGCCTGACCTGTTGGACATTTAGCAGATCCAGGCACCCCAAGGGCCCCTTTCCCTTGGAGAGCAGGCCCTTGGTGACCATCTAGCAGGATGGAAATGCTCCGCTGCCTGCGAGCTGTATAAATATAGCACTTGGCACCTTTACGTGAGTACTTTTAATGCCATGAATGCCTCTGCCAAATCCCGCGTTTTCCAGCGTGCTGAGTTCTGTTCTCGGTATATTTTGCCAATCTGCTAAGAATGTTTTCAGTCCCATTAGGGTAAATAAAAAGCTTCCTGCATCTGGCCTTTTTGCGTCCCTGGGCGCTCAGGCAGCCGCCCTGGTGCCGAAAGAGGAGCCCGTTCCCAGGGTCCAGCCTCCTCCTCTTGGGGAAGCCCAGGAGAAAGAGCAGCACTGCTCAGGAGCATGGCTGAAGAGAAACAGACCCCTATAAAAGTGGGGTTCAAAGTCAGGGCTAGGCCTGAGAGCAGCAGCTTGGGAGGAAGGAACACGAGCTGACGCTGACAGGAAGCACCTGGCAGGTTCTTCATCTGTAAGTGACGCAGTCTCTGTCTTGTCCCGGCTGTCCCTGCGTCCCCAGCTGCGGGGCCACGCAGACACCTCCCCAGCAGCACGTCCAAACAGGGAGGGAAACCGTTCCCTGCAGCTCTGTACCAAAACCACGGTTCCCTTCCGTGGCAAGAGCCGGTCCAACGCCTGTGAACCACTCCCAGCCTCGACCCAGTGCAGACCTGGCCTGAGTTTTAAACACCGTACCTCAAATTCCCCCCAGAAAGAGCCAGGAGCAGTTAAATCCTGCACCAGTTGGCAGTGGGACTGTGGAAAACAGCTTTTCTCCTCAGATCTGTGGGTCACCCCTAGGCTGGGCACAGCTCGGGTGGTCGGATCTGCCAGGGTCCGGGCAGAGCAAGGCCCCAGCTTTGCACACTTTCCAGCATGTCCCTGTGCTCAGAGGTGCCTTCAGCTCTTCTCCAACGTCCGCCTTGCTGAGAGGCAAAATGACCTCTGCTTTCTAGTAAAACGCATGTCCACATACATCCCACCACCATGTCCACGTGCATCCAACCCCACTGTCCACATACATCCAACCCCACTGTCCACATGCATCCAGCTGCGTGCCCGGCACAGTGGGTTCCCGTTTTGGAGACGTGAGCTCATTAGGACTGACCTAACCCAACCGGTGCCAGCGACTCCCGGGTTCCCGAGGGGACAGCCAGGTTCCCGAGGGGACAGCCTACCTGCTTCCACCCTAGACAGGGAGTCTGGGGGGGATTTAACGTGATCTAAGCTGGCGCGTGTTGCTTTCGCACGGGGCGTTGCTCTTGGCAGTGAGGTACCCGGGAGATCTCAGCCCAGCATGCCAGGCCCCACTGCTGCCACGTTGGGGGGACAGGTTGTCCCCTAGACCACTAAAAAGGAGCTTTTTGCTCAGACTCCGTTGATAAAGTGCCATGGGCTGGGCTGGGTGGCTCCAGCACCCCAGCAGCCGGGGGTCAGACTGCGCAAGGAGGAGGGCAGGGCCATGTCTCTGGGGCCAGAGCAGAAAGGAGGGGAGCAGAGACAAGGCACGGGAGCGAGCGAGGACTTCCTTCTTGGGGTGGCAAACAGCTCGATTTGCTCTATTGTGCCCGAAACCGTCTCCTGAATAAACCAGCGCTTGTGGCAAAATCCCGCAAATGGCGATGGGGATGGGCTTGGGCACACTCCAGAATGTTGCTCTGGGGGAAAAGAAGAACAAGACTGGTTTTCCCAAAAAAACAGAGAGTGGGAGACGGGAAGAACAATAAAAACCAGCTTGAATTCCAGTGGGCCCTTGACTTTTCGAAATAGCGTTGGTTGTGCCTGGGTTTTACCCTCTCAATACAAGAGAAAGCAATTTAATCCTGCTTGTAGTGAAGCATAAGATGAGCTGGGGCTCAATATGCGTGTAGGCTGTTTATTAGCAAATGGGAAGGAGCAGTGAAGGAAAACAAACAAGCTTGTTTTAGGGAGACTCTGTCACTGTATCACCGGTCGCAGGCTCCCCGAGGAAAAGCAGGGAAGCTTCTAATTGGACTTGGGCAGCAACGAGCAGCTGGCGAAGATCCCTGCTCGAGAGTGGGAGACTTGTGAAATCGGGCTCTCGCCTAGCGGTGCCGGCAGCCCGGCGGCTCGCCAGCATTTGGCGCTTGAGAGCCGCTTGCCCGGTGGGCAGTGGCACTGCTGGCACAGCTGGGCGGGTGGCTGGGCAGGGAGGGGGCAGAGAGCTGAGCTGCCCGAAATACCGCCCCTGTAAAGTGAAAAAAGGATGGGCTCGTGCCCAGCCAGTTCAGCTGCTGGTGAGAGACTGCAAAGGAAACACTTGTTTTGCTTTGAGCATCCTGGTCTGGTTGAAGATGTCCCTGCCCTCAGCAGCGGCATTGGAAATGGATGATCTTTAGGGTCCTTTCCAGCCCAAACCGTTCTATGACTCTATGACTGTGGTTCTATGATCAGTGATTCTGTGGCTCTGTGATTCTATGATTCCATGATTTTTGCTGGGCTGATACTTTGTCCGCTTGAGCTGCCCAAGCACGAGGGGCTGGAGATGTGAGGGACGGGGGAAGGCAGCCCTGGTTTTGCTCAGTTTAGGCCCCTGGGAATGTTTCCCCTTGGGATGTTTTCAGGCATTTAATGGTTGGTTCAAGTGCCTCGACGGGGGGAGCTGCTGCCTGCGGCCATCTCCCCCTCCGCTCTTCACAGCCCAGGGCCCTGGTGCCAGGGACGCCTGTGTGGCTCCGGAGCCACCTCTGCGCAGCAGGGCCTTGCTCCAGCACAGCAGACACGCTTCATTGCTCTTATAAATTGTGTCCACATCTCACAGTACGAGTTTGATTTTTTTCACCAAAATGTACCTAGGGTCTAAAGATACCTAGGGTCTAAAGCCTGCGCTTGTGATTCTTTATAGGCCCTGTTCTTCCAGCCGCCCCATCCTGCCATCTTTGAGTTAACAGTCTGATTCTTCCTTCCTAAGTACTCTACTTGGTTCTTGTCTTTATTGAAGTGCCTCCTGTTATTTTCAGACACTTTCTTTCACTTCTCAAGACCATTTGGAATTCTAATCTTTACCCAGTATGCCCGCATTCCCTCCCAGATTAATGCCACCTGCAAATTTAATAAGCATGTTCTCATTCCATCATCTGAGCCGCTAATGAAAACATTGAATAACATCTGCCACAGGAATGATCGCTGCCGAATCTCCGCTGATGAATCATTCCAACTTGACAATGCACTGAGAGCAGTTTTAAGCTCCCCTTACGCTCGGTCTGTAGAAGCTGCCTTTGGGCCCCGATTCCCTCACTTGTTTACGAGTCTGCCCTTTCAGAGCGGTGCCGTCAGCCTTACAGAAGGGAAGACACACGACGTTGACTGCTCCTGCCCCGTCCACAAACCCTATTACCCTGTCAAGAAGGAAATTGGATCGTGTTGACACGATTTATTCTTGACATATTCCCGTTAACATCAGCTTTCCTCAGCCTTATCATCTGGGTGCTTGCAGAAGATTTTTTTGATTATTTGTTTCAGGATTTTTTGCCCAGAAATAGAAGTTCAGCTCAAGGCTCCGTAATTTTCCGACTCCCACCATTCCCTCCCTTTATTCAGCCGAGAAGGTTTTCTTCTGCCTGGGGGCAGGGTTGGCAAAAGCTCTCCACGCTGGCCGGAATCGTCAGAGAGTAGCCATAGGTCAATGTTTCCTTTGGGCTTTTGAAAAATCTCATCTCCATCTGCACAAAAGACTATGAAAACCAGGGGAGATGCTGTTCCTGCCCTGCCTTTTCATGGTATGCAAACCAGGAGGACTTCTCCCTGTGCCTCTGAGCCCTGGGGAATGCCCTGCCGCTCTAAGAGGAATCGGGATCCTCTGCTGCAGACCGATGGAGCCCACTCCTTCCCCCACCACTGTGGCATGAGCGGGTGCCCTGCGCCGGCAGCTCACCGGCGGCACTCGGGTTCGATCCAAGCCCATGAGGCTGATGTTAGGATAGCTCCCTTGTCGGTTGGCTCCTTCTAAAGAGGACTTGGATGCTGGGAATTAGCAATTGGAGATGCCTTTTGCATGGTTCAGGGGGACAATGAGCAAGGAACTGACAGCACCGTGATACCGCCGGGTATTATGATGCTAATTTTTCATATAAAGGGTCAGGAGGCTTGAGGCGGCTGTGAAAGGGAGTCTCTCTGTGCTCCCTCAGCCTCCCACTCCCCACTGCGTTTTAATTGGCGGTGGAAGCAGAGTACGAGTCAGTGCTGGGAGCGCTGGGAAGAAGCCGCAGTCCCTTTGCAGCCCCTCTCTGCCCTCCCTGCCTTGTCCCGGTCACTAGATTTGCAGTGAGGCCACCCAGCCCTACTCACCCCTCTTCCTTGGGGCGGTGCCGGCTATGGTTAGAGCACCCCGGCGATGCCCCCACCTCAGCAGCCTGGCGAGAGCGGAGCGCCGAGCCTGGCCCCGCTCCTCCCTAGGACAGCTGCCCACAGCAACCAGGACCTTCTGGAGCCACCTTCAGCACCAAGCCAGCCAGGTCTTGCCCCTCAGCAGTGGCTGCTGGTCACTGAGAGCCTGACAAGCCGGGTGAGCTGGCAGGGCCTGGGGCAGGGAGCGGCCCCATTGCCTTCGCACAGGGGGCATCTCCTTCCCGGTACAGGGCTTGGTCCTTGCTCTTCCCCGGGCACCACAGGTACCTGCCCCTCACCGCTGGGATACGAGGTGCTGTTTGGAAGGGCTGGATACAGGATGGGAAGGGTGATGCTGACGTTGTAGATGGGAAGGAAGACGGGTTTGGGAGGAAAGGTCAGGCAAGATGCGAGACTGGGCAAGGCTGGGTGGTCAATCCGGTGGTGCTCCCATCAATCCATGAGTGACAGAGGCCAGCAGGATGCGAGGAGGGGGGGAAGGTGGGAGGACGGGCATTGTGCCATTTGGAATTCGGCCTTTGGGCTACCTTTGAGTGATCCCTTCCAGCACTGCCCATGAGAGCCTCGCCCAGTGCGGCCAGCACCGCTGAGCCCCAGTGGCGCCTGTGTGTGAAGGGTCACCCTCTAAGCACGCTTGAAGTCACTGCTGGCAAGAAAGGGATTTTCTGCGCTCAACTAAAGCCCTGTGGAGTTGGTATGAACTGGATCCAATAAAGGATTCCAGATTAAGTTGGGCAGCAGCCTCTATATGAAAAGTCCAGTTAATGAGAGATGGTTGTATCCAGAGCGGGGGTGAAGGAGAGGGCTACGTCGTGCACAATGGTGTCTCAGTGTCACATTCAGCACAGAAGGGATTCTTCTTTATTTTTCTCCTTTTTCATTCCGAGATGACACAAAGGAGGAGAAAATAACTCCTTTTCTCCCCCTTCCCCGAACTGGAAATGAACGGTGCAGCTGTGCAAGCGACACCCGCCCTGAGTTGCTTGAAAGACCCGGGTTCAATGAGGGGAGGCTCCCAAAAGCCGACGGATTCTATTGCGAGGGAGGAAAGATTCAAGCCTGCCTTGTTTGACGGAGCAGCGTTAACCCTTCCTCCCGCTGCGGCTTTGTTTGCGGGCTGGCCTGACGTCCCCAGAGGGGCTCCCGGGATGAGCTCGCCGTGACCTCGCCCCGGCGCGGCGCGGCTCGGAGGGGCACCCCAAACCCCCCGGTAACCCCAGCATCTGCCGCCCCGCCTCCTCGGGGGACTGGGAGGGGACGCTGCGCGGCCGCTCCAGCGCGCCCTGCGTCCCTAATGAGCTCTCCAAGGGCAGGACCGGGGCCGGCTGAGAGGGGCAGCCGGTTCATCCCCAGCGGTGGGGAGGGAAGGGGTTTCTTTCCCTTGGCAGCCGCGCTGCCTTCCCGCGGGATCTGCCTTTAACGTCTTCCTTCTGATTTTCTTCCGCTGAGCCGGGAGCTGAGCTCTGGAGATCATTTGTCTCCCGTCAGCTCTCGCTTTGCCGTACGACGCGGGGCATGAGATGCGATACTCAGGGATTCGTCGGATGAATCAGCGGACCCTGGTATTTCTGCGGGGGAAAGTGGGAGCAAAGTGAATGTTTCTGACAGGTAGAGAGCGGCTCAAGCTGAGGATACAGAGAGATGTCGGATCCTGGGCTGGAGAAAAACCTGCCAGCCTTTCACATCCTGGAAAAATGAACCCAAGAACTGGACAAGAAGAAAAGAAACAGAGCTAAAAAATGAACTAAAAATAGAAACGACATAAGTGCTTACAGATGAAAATAAATGGGGATATTCTGTGATTTAAAAAAATGGATAGGGATATTGAGAAGTAAACTGCAGAGAGGCACGCGCTAGGGACATAAACACAATGAGTCAGGGTTAAAAATAGGGAAATATTGAGAGTGTGTAGTGTTTAATATTTACTAATTATAAGAGCAGGAGAGGATTCAAACCCAGCAGCAATGGAAAAAGAGTATTTTAGGGAACAACAGCCTTCCCTCCCGCCCCCCGCTTACGCAGCTTTGGCTGCAGAATGGGGCAGTCAGTGACTGGGAGACGTGCAAAAGACGGGCAAGGGAAGCCACCAAATGAGATGAAGGATCGGACATATTTGGACTTAATTATTACTTGAGTTAATAAGATACGTCCAGCTTTCCAGTCAGGCCCTAATGCCTTTTGTTTCCCATTTTATTCTCCCTGGGGAGCGGTTACACAGGTTGGTGTAAGGACGATGGTTTACCAACCTGAAGCGCCCAGCCCTCCAGCGGTTGAGGTGCCGTGTCCCTCCCGCTTCCCCCAGCCTACAGCTGATCTGGGTGTTGCCCAAGAGCTTCTTCTGGACTGGGAGCTGTTCAGAGCTCTTCCTATTGGTCTGGGCAGCCTCAGAGCTGCAACTGGAGCAGCAAGTCATTAAGAATTCCTGGATTGAGACAACAGACTTGTCCTCTGCTGAGCGTTAATGTGTCCTCTTGGGTTCAGGGAATGCCGCGCAATTAGAGCTGCGTACAACAAGGAGGGGTGATGCTCAGGCTGGAGAGAGGGAGAACCACAATGGCAGGAGGGAATTCATGAAAGTCGCTCTGATTTTGGATTTCGAGAGAACAGCGTTCCTCATCCATCACTCACGTCAGGGCTCCTGAGCCTTCTGCCCTATTCCGTACGGTGTGTGAGGGATTGAAGAGCTTTTCCACTATGTTGAAGATTATTCTTCTTATTTAAAAAGAATTGAAAGAGAAATAAAATCCAGCTGCACCTTCTCTCACAAGAATTGAGTGGGACATGTTGAGACAGTCTCTGCTGTGATTTATGTGCACCGACCGTATCTGAGGGGGAGTACGAATAACACTCACCGTGCAGAGGCTGTGGCACATCCACCTCTCTCCTCATTATCCATCCCATGGGCAGAGAGGTTTTGTCACTCACCTCTGGCTGCACAGCCTCCGGCTCGGGCACGGTGCGAGGCAGGGCCGTGATCCTCCAAGGAGGGACAAGTGTAATTCCAGGGTGGGGAGCAATCGGTGAGAGGAGCCGAGTGCTGTAGAAATGTGGGTCCAGTTTGGAGACAGACGCCTCCCGACAGAAAAGAGACACATGGTGAGCTGTACTGGGCTGGCCTGTTTTCCACAAATCGCTGTGCTGCTCGAGGGGGTGGTTCCCCTCTTCCCAAACTCCAGCTCATCCTCACTCAGCTCTTATGCAGTGCGAGGAAGAGGCTTGTCCCCAGCCCTCTGGAGAATGTGGGGTTGGAAGGAAAACCAAGAGTGAGTAAGGATGCCTTGCAGGGGCTGGTTAGGAGAGCAGCTGAAATCCCCATGGATTCACCTGGCACCCCCCTGGAGACACGGACACGCGTGGCAATGAGCATGGCCACCCAGCCCCTGCCTGGGCGTCGCATCCTGAGCCCTGCGAGCTGGGAGACCCCGCTCCCGGTCCCTTTGTCCATCAGCACCTGCCCGAGAGCTTACAACACACCATCAGAGTCAGAGCCAGGGACAAAGATGATTCAGCCTTTTGCAGATGTCTGAAGGGTGAAAGGAGGAGGAGGAGGATGATGTGTCACACGTGAAGTGATGAGCAAGAGCCTTTCTCAGGCGGGTGAGGTCGTACCTGTGGCGAGCATCGCTCCTGCAGCTGGGCAAAACCAACCAGCCTTGGCAGGGAGCTTCACATTTTGAACCCAGAGCTAAAAGGCATCTTCCTGCGTATCTTTTTCTATTATTAATGAAGATGTCATGGGATGCCAGTTAATTTCAGTGGATTGGGCTTTCTTGGGGCACAGGGGGAGGGAAAGATGGGGAAGTTATTCTAAGCCGCCCGTTCTGGAGTCATTCCGTGCGCCGCACCGTGTTCTGTCTGGGGAGCTCCACACAAACACCGCTGAGTCAAACCCAAGAGTGTATTTGGTCTCTGACAAGTCTGCCTCGTTCTCTAGTTTTGTGACATGAGCTACACTGGTGCATAAGTGGGAAGCAAATACGATGAGTATATAAACAAAAATGGGAATATGAGTCAGATCCAGCATTCGCGTCTCTGGAAACGAGCCAGGTACTCTCAGGATTGCGATCGTGGGGATTGGCGAGGTTTGGTGCGCCCTGTGCTGGGAATATGGCTGGAGGAGAAGAAGACCTGGGGTCCTGCACGTTGGCCAAAGGAGCAGCATTTTCAGGCCTTCGTGACTAGAAGGCCCCTTTGCCTTCCTTACTGTATGGAAGGAAGGACAAGAAATTTGTCACTTTTTCAAAATCTAACACTGGCTTTTTTTTTTTTTCCCTCCTCCTCCCACAAAATGCCCTTTGTGGAACATGCAGTCACGAGCCTCACTAATTGGCTTCATCTCGAGGATAAAGATTTCCTTTCTGGAATCAGTCGGCAAATACACTCCTGGGTTTGCCTCTCTAATTTGGACCAAACGACCCTTCCCTTTTCTCCAGGTACTGGGAATGTGAGTTCTCCTACTTAGCCTTGAGGTTTAACAGCTTTTAGAGGCTCTTTCTTCTGCAGGAGGAGTAATGTTAGATGGCATTTTAATTAAGAGAAAATAATAACCCATTAGGAACAAAAATCTTCAGCCCAGCTAATGACCAACCACCCCCCTTAGCGATGCCTGCAGGAAGGAAGCCCCAGTGTCTGGAAACTGATGGACCAGGGGCTGTGAAAGCATCTTTGCCAAATTAATCCTGGCTTCCTACTGGAAACTGCAGTTAAAACTTCTGAGTGGTGTTACCACTTGACCAGTTCTACTCCCTGACACTTCCTTATCCTTTTTTCTTTTTTTTTTTTTTCAGCAATCTTTGGGCTTTTTTAGAGAAAAATCCTCTCTTGGCAGCTGTTGCTATTGCAAGAACGACTGAGCAACAATTTTTTATCTAGAGAACTGATCAGGGCAGGTTAATTGGTGCTGTTTCTGTAGGCTGGCATACAAAATGCGTGCCGTGCCTTCACCCTTTTGACTGAATGCAGCTAGAGGTGCGTAGGTTTTTCCTTCACAACTGCATGTGAATTCAAATTAGATTAGATAAAGCTGGTTTCAGGCTTTTCTCCCTTGTTCAGACATTGGTGTCAGTCCTGGAATTTGCTCACGAGCATTATTTCAGTCATTTCTTCAATAAATGTGCTTGTTTTCTATTTATTTGTTTGTTCTTAACGATGTAAAGGCAAAGCCTGCTGCCAGGCGTAGATGACCCAGCTGAGTGGGCCTGTTGATGCTGCAGGGAAACGGTGCGTCGAGGGGTTGTAGAAGAGTGAGTAGGGCAGCGTGGCTATCGGACATGACCCCTGCAACACGGGAGCTTTTTGTCCCCTCTTGGGCTTGAGGAACGTGCTAAAAAGGCATTTGAATGAGACTCCAGCCCATCCCTAAGAGCTGCCTCTGGCTTCCTGGGTTCAGGACAGCAAATCTCAGTCAGTGCCAGGAGCAGAGAAAGCAGAGAACATACTGTCTGTGGTTTGACGGCCTTCCTGCTCTGTGGCCTGAATCTTGCAGAGCCTGTTTTGAGGAGCTCCTTGGGATCCCTCGCCCATCGCTGCCACCCTCGAGATGTTGCCGAGCGTTATTGCAGACGATCTGAGCAGACGTTGAGCCCATCAGCTGCCTCCCCCGGCTCCACCAGCAGTCCTTTCATACTGTGCTTTTATTAGTTTGTGGCTGTTCCTATCTCTGCAGTGAACAGAGCTGCTTTGGTAGGCAGCTGGTATCAGCAGTGACAGTTATGATTGCCATCCTCACTTCTTTCGATTATTTGTGTCACTCCGCTGTGTATTCACCTGTCGCGGCTTTGCCGATGGAGGGTTCACCTCCGCTTCGGGTCAAGTCTGCCCGTCTTCAGTCCTTCTCCACAGTCGTCACAATCGATCTCAAATCAGACTTGAAATGAGTAATGGAAGTTGAAATACTCCTTTTGAAGTCACTTTTGTTTTCTGTTGGTCTTATTCCACAGAATAAATTACAAGAAAAAACCCAAAGCGAAACGAAACAAAAATAAACCACCAAAGCCCAGAGCTAACGCAGTTCCTCTGGTGGTTTGAATTTGAAAGCTAAGCAGTCAGAATAACTAAACAGTCAGAATAATTAACACAGATGTCCCTGACAAAAGTCAGCCGTACTTTGTTTAGCTTAGCCCTGCGATGCAAAGAGTTAAAAACGGCTGTTCCTCTTGAGCTGAGCACGAGAAGTCCCAGCCAGCGAGCCCAGCAGGTCCCCTGCACGCGCCGTGGAGCCCACACCGTTACGTCACAGCAGGAGTGGGGACACTCTACCAGAGCTGCTCGAGGATGAGGGTGATGGACAGCTGGGTGGGGCTGCTGCAGACGACGATGCTCCATGGTCCTGTTTGTCTCTCTTCGCAAAAATGTGCAAAAAATTGGACAAGAAATGCTAAGAAGCGCAAAGAGCAAACCACCTAGGCAGCAGGGGAATTAAGAGAAATATGATTTATGGTTGGACTCGATGATCTTAAAAGTCTTTTCCAACCTAAATGATTCTACCCAAGCTAGACTTGCAAAATCTGAATTGTGTGTTGCCAAGTGATTGAAGAAGACAGGAGACAGCAGGAGGAGCAGAAAGAGCCGGTGCTGAGGAAGGATTGGGTTTGCAGCCGGCTGTGGCGGCCCTGGCAGCGTGTGTGGCTCGGTTTCTGACCGGGAGGCGCAGGGACAATCTGGCTGTAATTGCACTCGGCATCGCAGGGAGAGCCGCTGCCCTCCCAATAAACCTGTGTGCGGCCGAGGGCAAACACAGATAGAGGAGATTATCTGCCTCCAATTTAGGCAACGCAGAGTTAACGGGCTTCTCCTACACACTGGGCAGGTGGGTTTATCCACTTGTTATTTACTACGACGGCGGTTCTCGTGGCACAGCGCTGCTCTCCAGGACGTGCCCTCAGCTCTGCCCAGAGAAGTTCAATCCGTCCAGCATTTATCTGCAACACCGCTACGTGAGGCTTTGCCTCGGCCTGACCAGGGGGTATCAGCCATAAACACGCCCGGCAACGGCCCAGCAAGTCCCCTTTTCTCTTCCCCTCTCAAATGAACGTGTCACAGCACCCGCGCTGCAAATAAACTCCCCCTTGAAGCACCATCAGCACCACCTTCTGCACCGGAGAGCGGCCTCGTTTGGAGATCAGTCTGGCAATTCTATTCCAACTCTCTTTTTTGTGCAGCTAGAGGAAAGCCTGGCAGCGTCCGTAACCAGCCATTTGCCTGTGCCCTGCCAACACGCCGTGCCGGCCGGCGCTGCACGGTCTGACCGCGGCGCGGGCGGAGCTCAGGAGAGATCAAACCAGAGCGTGGAGCGGCCGCTGCCGCTTGCCGGGCTGAGCAGAGGGCAGGCGGGAGCTGAAGCTCCCAGAGCTGTCTTCCCTCTGCTGCTGAGGAGCTCCCGGCCGGTACCACCCTGTGTCTGCCAGAGCAAAACCCCCGGAAAGCGCTTCGATAATGTCTTAGCAGCTTCCGCAAATAAGTGTCGATCCGTGAGGTTCGGCACCCCCGATCCCCCTCCCCAGCGTGGCTGTGTTAACATCTACTGCATACAAACAAAAGATGGAATTGAGTTCTGCTGAGAAAAAAAGGATGATGTTGCTGTGATGTGTTTACAATTGGAAGTAGTCAGCCGCTTACACGCAGGCAACGAGTGTGTTAGTGCCGAAGGAGGGATATTAGTGTTAGGGTTTGATTTTGTTTGGAGGGGAGGCAAAAGTCACTCTCTGTTTTCGGAGGAGGACCGAAATCACTCGTTGCTTCTGAAAACGGTTGCCCTCTCTCTACACCTTTGACATTTAAAATAGCATGTACCAAATGCTGTGTGTCAAAAATCACCTGTACCCGTGTCCGCTGGAGGGGGTACCTTTGCCCCTGGGAAGGGCGGGAACCTTTCCCCTCGGCTGCCGCCGGCAGGAGAGCAAAGACAGCCCTGCCAGCGGCACCGCGGGCCCTGCTCTTCCAGCGTGGCCATTAACGGCAGCGCAGAGCCGCTCTTGGCACTGACAAGACTTTCTGAACCTCCCCAGCAAAGGTTTATATCTCATAATAAGCCTCAAGTGCTCTTAAGCGGTGGTTTTGAGACGTCGCCGCATCGGATCCATCCTATTACCGCAGGAGAGCGCGGGTGAGGAAAAGGCGTTTTTCAGGCGCTTCCGTGCACTCGCCTCGTCGTCTCTCGGTGGTGAGCGGCGAGGGTTGTGCTCGGGCTGTGTTTAATGAGACTGCTCTTTGACTCGCCTCGCTTCCCCTCCCCGCCCCCAAAGCTCCGGGAGCGAGAGGTAACGAACCCACCTGCTGCTGGCAGTGTCTTGATCTCCTCTAGTCAGTTCTAGCCCTGCTCCTGATGGAATGGGCTTTTTCTCCTCTGAATTAGCGTCTGGCCTGAAGCTCCGTGACAATAAGCGACGGAAAATGCCCCAGGAATAGCGAGCTCGCTGTTTCCCCTTCGTCAAACGTCGCCACATGGGGACCGGAGAAGTTGAAAGCAGCAGCAAATTATGCAAAGTGCTTGAACGCGCATCACGCCATGTGCCCAGATAATGATACATGTTTTGTTTGCCATCTTATTCAACTCTGGAGCATTAAAATGAGCCTTCCGTGGTGCTTTCCATCTTAGGACGGGGGCTCTCTCGGCATGTTAATGAGCCAGCCCCGCCGTGCTTCACCGCGGGGGCCGTAATCATCCTCGCCCAGATCAAACCATCTCAGCTCTGGCTGAGGCCACAGAGCGTAGCAAAAGAGGCTGGGGATGGTTTTGGTGGGGCCAAAGACAGTATGCAATATGTTCTATCATCATCATCATCATCATTATATTACTATTATTATTATTATTATTATTATTATTTTCAGTCATGTTACAGAGCTGAGAGCAAGATCCGATGTTACCCAGTCTACCCAAAGCACAGATTTCCTTCCTATCCCAGTAGGAATTAATTTTAATCCCTGGAATTGGCTCTAGTGACATAAAAAAGTAGGTGAATTCTTGGGACAGGTGCCATTACAATTAACTAGGTGAATCTTCAGGAGGATGGAGGAAGATTATCCTGTCCTACAGGTAGGGAATGGGACAGGGAGACTTCCATATACGTTTATGGCAGATAAGGAAGCTGAGCCTACGGCTCCCTTGCTTTAAATACAGATTCAGCCTGATCCTTTTCGGTAACTGAACGGTATAAAACAGAATTCATGTGAAAATAAATGTGCGCACGTGTGTGGGGGTGTACACAGAGCCAGAGGAGCTTTTCAGCTCCATTCACCTCCAGATCAGCCCCGTGTCCTCTCCCTGTGTTTCAGGAGTACCTTAGAAGGCTGGTGATAAATATCGAGGAGCCACATGAGCGCTCAGGGCTCATTTCTCCAGCACCAGTCCTCGTTAGGAACAGCGATTTCATTGTTTTCTTTTCTCTTAACGACTCATCCTGTTCAGGACCAGGCTCTAGAATGATGTGGTCTGTCCAAACAGACTTTCCTCTCACCCTGAATCCCGCTCATCCCTGAGCTGGCGTTGCTTTCTGCCTGCGTGTTGCTCTGGAGCCAGCGTCGTCATTTCTGTGCAGGAGGCCCCAGTGGCAGCTCAGTAGTTCTGTCAACCTCCACTTTTTAATTGTCTCTGAATTTCTGAGCTGTATCTCCCAAGGCTGGGATTTCAACACAAATATAGCTAAAACAATCTGCTGTCACAGTTAGGCCCGCTGTACCAGTTCATCTAAAACAAGGCACCACCCACCCTTACAGTCCTTGCCTTGTTCTCCTGCTGACCCCCCTTTCTGTGGGTGACGCGGGAACACGAGCGTACAAACGGTACCATTTTGCATTTGGCGTCCATTGCGAAGCTTTATTTTTCTCTCACTTTTCGGCTGTTATCACAGCATTTATTGGGGAGAGGAAATGTGTGGATGATTTGTGGAGGAACTGAATGTGCCTCGAGTAGTCTGTTCCTGAAGGACTACAACCTGTGGAAGGGATCCCTGCTGGTGCAGGTTGTGAGGAACTGTCTCCCATGGGAGGGACCCTGCCGTGGAGCAGGGGAGGAGTGTGAGGAGTTTGGATCAGGGGAGGAGTGTGAGGAGATTTCGCCCTGAGGAGGAAGGAGACAACATGTGATGAACCAACCACAACTCCCATTCCACATCCCCCTGTGTCAGTCAAGGGGAGGAGATGGAGAAAATCAGGAGTGAGGCTGAGCATGGGAAGAAGGGAGAAGTGTGAGAGGAAGGTGTTCTAAGATTCCATTTCCATTTCTCATTGCCCTTCTCTGATTTCATTGGTAATAAATTCAACTAATTGCCCCAAATCGAGTCTGTTTTGGCCGTGACGGTAACCGGTGGGCGATCCCGATCTCGCCCCACGAGCTTTGTGTTTTATTTTCTCTCCCCTGTCCAGCCGAGGAGGGGAGCGACAGAGCGGCTTTGGTGGGCACCCGGCGTCCGGCCAGGGCCAACCCACCACACCAGGCGCTTTGAGCTTTGCTGTGTAAGAAAAGGTATCTGGGGCCTTGTGACTCTGGTGTATTTGGAATGGAGCAGCCTGAGGCCACAGGCACGATGGAGAAGGGATGGAAAAATGTCAAGTCTGAGGATTTAAAGCAGAAGGTTTCCAATGCCCTTGGGTTTATTTGTGCATCTCAGCTGTGGGGACACATCCCTCCGTGTCAGTCAGCGTTTCTGACCCACGTGAGGCAACTGGTGGACTTTCTGCAGGGATAGTAAAAGTGGTGAAAAAGCGATGTAAGAACTTGAGAAGCAGGAAACACCACCTTTTGGCCACTGCACAGCCTCTCACTTTCCAAAATGTTTGATGGATGGCGAGGAAGGCACGGTTCAACCTGGTGGGGAAAAAATGTGGGGGTGTTTTGTAATACAAGAGGACTTGCTTGAGTTGTTCAGTGTCTTCTCCCTTGGCTGTGCATGTTCCTGTGCTCTTTCGTTTTGTTTGGTTTTAGTCATCAAACAACATTCACAGCTTTCTTTTCTGTACTCCTTTTGAGCCCCTAACAACCCCCTGCAAGTCAAGCTCTCTTGCCAAGGCTGTTCAAAACAAGCCCCCACTGCAGCAGTGCGCTGCTTCTGACAAAGTCTGCGGGAAGAAATCCAAAGTTCCTTGTTCACAAAGAGCCGGGCACAGAGCTCTGACGGCCCCTTCCACCGCCCTCCGTGCCAGAGGAGCTGTCCTGCCGGAGCGCTCGGAGGCAGCAAACCCCTGTGAGACAAAACCAGGCCGAGACGAGTTCATTTACATGAATATTCAAGAGGCATTTTTTGGCAGGAACGGTCCGGCTTTAATCAGAGGTGAAAGGCTAATTGAAGACGATTAGCCTCCAAAAGCGTTGCCTCACTCTGGTCTTGCTGCCTTGCTCACCCCCTGCCCCCCCGCACGCACCATCCGCTTTGCACGGAAGAGCGGCCGCACCAGTCGGAATAAAAGTCAGTGCCGTAACCCTTCCCGCTACTTAGAGCTGGCATTCAGAGAACACGTGTAAAAAAAAACAAAGAAGAAACTGTATTTGTGTCTAAGTTTGGATCGATTCAGTTGTCATTAGTTAGTAACACCCATGGTGCTTCTAATACATAAAATCCTATATTAGCCCCAAGAAATGGCATCGCCTCGTGACCGAGCCTGTGCCGCCACGTACGCCCGTTTTCACGAGGTGCAGAGGCGATGCTGGACCAGATTTATTGCTGGCATGGCGATGTATTAATAGAGAGCTTTGTTCACTTGCAGCAAAGAGTGTTCTGGCCCACAGAAACATATCTGCAAAACAGAAGCACCGTGAGCAATTAACCATGAGCAGGCAGGCAAGGGAGGAAAGGAAAGGATTTTTTATTCAGTTATTCAGAAGAAACTTGATTGTTTTTCTAAAAACTATCTTTTACTCCATCAGGAGTTATTACGCTCGCTGCTGTCGTAAATGAACGCAAGTCTGTGACCTCTCATGGTTTAAGAAATCGAGCTCGGCAATGGCATAAATTTAGAGATCCTAAAACCAGCTTCATTTTAATCCTGCTGGATCAGAGGTCATGGCTGTGATTTTGCAGTCTCTTGATTTCACACGTTCCACTTGTCTCCCACCTGCCCGACAGGACGGGAGCTGCTGAAATCCAGCCAGTTTGGAACGTGACAATTTACGTCCCTCCCAAATTCTTGTAGTTCTCCCGCTGGGATTTTACCCTTTGCCACCGTCCATGAGAGCAGCCTCCACTGTACAGCTCACTCTCTGACGAGCTCCTGACTTGACTCGTGGGAGCAGGGAATGGGTTGGGTTGGAAGGGACCTTAAAGAGCATCCAGCTCCAATACCTGCGAGTCTCGCAAGCTGGCTGTGTGCTGGGTGAAAAACAGAGGGTTTCTTTCCCTAGGTTTTTCATTTACTATCAGCTTCAGTGAACATCTTATTTTTCTGCTAGGAGAAAGCATGAAGCATTTACTGTTTCTAGCCTGTTCATATTTCATGCGGTTGCAGCATGTCCTTCGTACTCATTTTCTGTGCAAACTAGACAGTTTCTGGCTCTTCAATCTCTTCCCAATCTGTCTTCCTGTGAAAGTTTTCCCATGCTTCCAACCAATTTTTTCACGCCGCTCTTACATTACTCTGCATCACAACAGAAAGCAGCTTTATCCTAATTAAGGCTGAAAGTGCTTTTCTGCTGCGCAGCTGAATTTTTAAAGGGCTCAGAAATACTCACATTTCCTGGTGCGGCCCATAAATTCGTCGTGGATCGCAGAGACGCGGCGCAGCGCTGGAGCTCCAGACCTACGGGCGTTCGAGGCAGGGGTCACAGGACCCAGTCCCTCTCTCAAGGAGATGTTTCTGCTTTCCCGGTTAACGAGTCTTATCTCTTGTCCTCCAGAAATGTCAGGAATTCAATGTATCCTGAAGGTTTTTCAGACAGGGCTGTGCCGAGTGCAACTCAATTTGGGAAGGACTTGGGGATGATTGGGCTGCGGGGACTCGATGTAAAATAATCATCTGTTCCTGGGGTGGGCACGCAGTGGGTGCCGTACGGCTCGGCCCCGCAGCTCAGCGGGGAGCTCCTTTGTGCCGTGAAGCCGCTCACACCAGCACAGACCCAACATCAGGAGGTAGCAAAGCCAGTGGTGGCAGGTTAGGGGGGTGGGGGTGGGGGCTGTGTCCCCCTTCAATCGCCCTCACGGAGAGCAGGAGGGGCTGCGCTGGCATGGCCACAAAGGTGCCGGTCTGTCCTTGTCGGCTTCTGGAGGCTTTTGACCCACCCCGCTAACCAAACCCTTGCAAAAACCTCCATTTTTCTCTAGCTTTGTTAGAAGTGCTGAACTGGAAATCAGAGCTGCCTTCCGCAGCTGCTGGTGCGAAAATGCAGAGTGTACGAGATGTCAGAGTAGGAGTGAGGGGATGCTGGGAATATCTGTGCTTTGTACTAATCTCCATAAAAATGAAGTCAGGCTGCTAAGTCAGAAGAGCAGACGTCTAAGTACTTGTCTCTTTTTTCTTTGATAGAACAAAAATTTCTCCTCGCTCTGGTTTGAGATTATTGAATTATTTTCTGCGACGTGAGATTTCTGCTCAAGTTTTAACAAAGGACATCCCTTAATAGCTTATTCCTTTCTTGCGTCTGATACGTGCCCCCCGCAGGGGAGCTGCTCATTGGTTTATTTTTCTTTCTGAACATGGGGAGGAAGAATGGTGAATTGTCCCTCTCCCTGCTTTCAGCCAGTCAGGACAAACCCTGAGGGATTAGAAGACTCATCAAGACCAAGGCTGGGTGTCTTTTTTACAGCCTTGTCTAGCCTGGCGCGTTTCTGGGGACACGAACACGCTCTCTGACACACTCGTCTCTATCACAGGAGCTGTACTTCAGGAAGCCTGAAGCAGGGTGACCTGTTTTGGGGTGTAAGGGTTTGCAGTACGATTCCAGAGGTCTGGCTGCTGTGCTCGGCTGCTGTACACCACCTATGGGATGCTCACCAAATGATTTCATCCCCTGCCCTCTATTTTATGCAGTTAGACTGCAAGCCATTTAGGCCGAGACCTGCCGCTTCCTGCCCTTGCACAGAGGATCTTGAATGCCTGCAGGAAAAAAATGATAATCAAGAAGAAAACAACCTAAAGGAGAACTCCTTCCCGGGCACACAGAAGCTGAGTGGTGAAGTTGTAAGAAGAGGTCCTGGAGATAGTCCGTTCTCTTCTAGGCGGTAGCTGGCTTCACGTCAGTGTTGATCCCTTTCATCCCTGCAGCTGAGAAAGGATTTTTCCCTCCCAGGAGAGCTACTTGCAACCCGTCCCCCTCACCTGAAAAGCTGATGTGGCTCCTGGCTCGGAGAAGGAGGCCGTGGACCTGTGGCCCTTTCCAGCTGTGCCCACGTGTGACAGGCTCTGCTCTCCCCTTTGCTCCAGATGACAAACTTTCCCATTCTTCTCCTCCAGCATCTGCTGCCTATTTTGATGGAACCAAGCCTGCCTCTTCCTTTTCCTTTAATTGTGTTGGAGAAATGAAAAGCACTTGGCTGGGATATGTTTCCTCAGAAAGGCAAAAATACATTCCATAAGCGATTCTGAGTTTTTGGGCTTCCTGCAGAAAGCAGGACAAGATCCTTTCCTCCCCTCCTGTCTGTCCCTTTAGCGGTGGCCTGAGGGTGAGGCACTGCAGGCCGTCAGTCAGAAAGGGAACCCTTGTAGACTGATCTGCAACAAGAATTTGACAAAGGATCGTTTTCTATCCAGCACGTGTGTCTAGTGCTATGGGTCAGCACCAGACCTCATTAATTCTCCTCTCCTCCACACTTCACGCCTTCAGATAAATTTTATGTTAAGATTTTCCACAAACAGCAGACCAATGCCTGGAAGGGTGATACAAGTTGGCTCTTTTGGATCTTTTCTGTTTTCTTCAGCATCACTAGAACGGTGACCACATGAGGCTCAAGAACAGATGTCTTGATGTCTTGATGTCTTGCCTTAGTGTCTCCTGAGGATTATTTTTTAAACTTGTTCGGTTTTGAGATTATTTTGCTGGTGAATGTAGATCATAATCTTGTTGTTGTAGGCCTGAATGACCAATTAACCTGGAATTAGATGATGGAGTTTTTGCCATCAAGGTTTCACTCCAGTCCATACTCTACACTACTCAGCTCGACTCGACTCTACTCTACTTTGCTCAGCTCTGCTCTGCAATGCTTTTCTCTGATCTTTGTGCTCCTGGACACATTTGCCTGAAGAGCTATTCCTCAGTGCTTGAATTGCTGTCCAGAAGATACCTCCATCGCATGCTGTCGGAGTAGCCATGGACACATCTGAAGAGGGGCAAACTCCCCAAGAGGTCTTCCAACCTGCTGCTGCCCCATCGCACTCCAGAGCCGTGCTCGGTGAGCTGTGCCCTCCCCAAAGCCGTAAGCGCTTATAGAAGGATGCTACTCGCCTTTCCCTGGCGTGTGGAACCTTTGGGTTATATTTGATTCAGGGATATAACGTAGGAGTCGTCTCGCCGCACAACCCGCTTCCCTTGATGCATCTGAGGATTTCCTGCTGGCTGGGGCTGTGTTTCCCTGTTTTGTTTGCTCTGGATATACGTGGGTTGTGGCGGCCTGGGGTTATTTCAGGCAGAACAAGACACCTCTGTAGCAGGGCACTTGTAGCTGCCACTTGAGAAGGCCATAACGAGAGCTTATAAAGCTCTAAAGCTACACGGCACTAAACATCTTACCATTTAATGCTGCTCCTCTGCTCCCTTTTCCAGACTGGTCCCAGCCCACCGCTCGCACGGGTGCTGTATAAGCTGCATTTCCATCTCTTTGCCTTTGTGGACAGGCATCAGATTCCCTTCCCCCTGCTGAGCTACAGCAGCTCTCCACCGAGCCCGTACCCACAGCCCACCTCGTTGTTCTCCATAAGCTGCCCAAAGAGAAGCAGGGTTTGAGCCACTGCCTCTCCCACAAGTCTTTTAAAATTTTGCCTCAAAACAAATCCCTGTAATTTCCAAACACTTTCAGCAAATCCAAAAAGTCCCTCCACAAACATCTGTTCTCACCAACAGGAATGTTATGAAAACATCAAATAAGAGTAGATCTGATGTTTCCCAGATCAGGAAGTTGAGCAATGGCCAATTCACCTTCTCTCCTCTACAATTTATAGGCAAAGGAGATAGAGGGGAGCGAGGGCCTGGAGCTGCTGTTTGCTTGTTGTGAGCTGTGCTCATTTGCCGTTGGTTGATCGCTAATTAAGTTAGCTCCATTTCTCCGCTTCTTCCCTGGGAACTGCCCTGGGAGGTGCTGAGAAAGCTCATGTGTTCCAGCGATCCAGACAGCCCTGCTAGCAAGAAATTTATCTCCCAGCAAGACTACTCAAGTCAAACAAAAATTACCACGCAAACCGGACAAACTCCAGATTTTCACCGAGCGGTGGATCAACAAACCCTCCCCCTTCCCGAGCACCGGGCTATGGGAAAGCAGCACGAGGCACCGGCAGGGCAGAGGGGAAAGCAGCGGAGCTCCGTTGGTGCCATGAGACCCTTCTGGAGGATGCTCTCAGCTCTCTCCCTGGGAATCAGGAGCTGGCTCTTTCAGAACCTTTTTTTCCCCTTTCTCACCTGTTTCACAACCAGCCTGCAAGTACAGTCACTCATAAAGAAGTGGCTTCCCCTCTCCATCGAGCGCAGCGCGGTCCTGCTCTGCCGCGTCGCATACGGCTGCGCTGACTATGCTGAAATGGTGGCTGCGTGTCCCACGTATGGCTCCTTCCACCACAGCAAGCGACAGTGGCACGTTATTTAAAATCCATCAGCCACGCTATATTTAGCTTTTTTTTTTTTTTTTTGATTAAGATTTGTCGTGGAAGAACAAACGAGAATTATCTCTCCCACAAGGAAGCGCCGTGAACAACGGAGCTGCAAGGAGTGCTATAATGATATAAACTGCAAACAATCACATCATTAGCTACAATAATCAGGGCTAAATGACAAAGAGTTAGGCTCAGGTGCATATACCTCTGCATCTCCTGAGCAGGTCTTTTCCAGAGCTGTCTGAGGTGTTTGCTTCCTGCCTCACACACCTTGCACCAAAAAGGGTGTTACATCGACCTCGGATCTAGCCCCAGATCAACCTCTGCAGGGATTGTCCGTCACAAAAAGATAACCACGCAGAGATTTACCCTTCGCCTTGGTTGGATTTTGCTGCCTGCTGGGAACCTGGAGTGGACGCAGCAGCGCTGTTATTTGGACCCAATTACATAGTTTTGGTTAAATGACCATTTTGAGTCGGTGTGTCACCGCACGCCGTCTCCACACCTTGATTGCGCCGTTCAGAGTTATCCCCAACTCTGCCGTGCTCTTCATAGCAACCTTCTGTGGTCTCCACTGCCCCACACGTGTGTCCCTGTGTGTGCTGGGCACCGGCAGGTCCGTTGCCTTCACATACATGTTTGTTTCTCAAGTAGACTGATAAATTATGAGAAGCAAGGAACAGAAGCTCCTGTCCATTTACAGACACTAAATTTAATGCTACCCATCTGTTTGCTTGGAAGAAGCAGGTTTCATGGGCTATTTACAGCCCACGAGGAGGTAAGATTTGCTGAGATCTGCCCACCTGGGAGAGGCATTATTTTTACCTGGAAAGGGCAGGACTGTGTCAGGCAGAGCAGCAGCAGCAGAGCAGGAGGGCTCAGCGGTTCGCTCACCGGGAGCAGGGGGTGCAGCGGGTCCCCAAGGCAGGGATGCGCTGAGCAGAAAGCCGGCTGGAGGGTGTTCGGGGGATATTTTCTGCTAAAGCAGCACTTTGGGAGACCGCAAGGAAGTAGAAAAAGCCTGGCACAAGAATAAGGCTCAGCTTTGGGAAGCTGTTGGAAGAAAAGACTTTACACTGGAGCTTTTTGAGTTGGAGCAACTTGCTGTGTCACTGAGGAGCAGCGAGGCCACCCTCGTGGGAGTCTCTCTCTAAATGCAGCCGCTATTTCATCAGGCCTTGCATTTCAGGGAAGTCAGTGTGATTTAATTTTTTTTACTTAATGCTTGTCTATCGCTAAGAGCGATTCGGGGGATTGTCGGACTATCGTCCTTCCTTTCTGCTGGGAGCAATAGGCTGAGACGGGGCTAATGCTTCGCTCCCAGGGCAAGATCAGGAGCCTCAGGCTGCCCTCCCACCAAGCAGCCAGATCACCGTTGGAGTCGTAAACCCCGTGGCAAAGGTCATCACACAGCATCTCTAGATTGTGAAGCAACCGGTTCCCATAAGGAGGAGGATCAAGGTGTGTCTTGCAGGACCTCAGGGTGCCCCTGCAGCCTGGCTCTGGGGTTTCAGCGCGCACTCCGTTCACATGTGCAAAGATAACAGCTGTCTTTCCCAGGCTTTTTTCCTCTCTTTTGTCCATGTAAAATTATCTCTCTTCCTGAAGAATTGCAACAAGGAAGAAAATGGCAAATTTGGGTCTCTCTCATTTCTTCTTAACCCTGACACAAAAATAGCTTCCACCAGCGCCTGCCGTGCAGTCCTGTCTCTCCTTCATGTGCAGCTTCAGAGGCGTCTTGGTTCTTGAGGGAGAAGAATATAGAAATTATAGCAGCGTGGCCAGGAAATAGGAAAATAATCCAGTTTGTCTCTTTTCCTCTGCTCTCCACACTGGGGAACGACAGAGAGAGGCCAGAGGCCCAGGCCAGAGGACAGGCAGGGGGAAGGGCAAGGCGAGAAAAGGCAGCCCAGCGAGGCCCGTCAGGAAGAGTCCATTGATTTGCGGTAACACCAGTGGGGAAGACGAATTTCTCCACGCTTCTGAAAACCACTCCCCTCCTGCCTTGCAGGAAACTCTCCTGCCTTCTCTCACAAGACCCCCCAGCGACACCCGTACGGGTTTGACAAGGCAGCGCGCGTCCCTGCGCTACAAGCAGATGCATTAAGGGGCGAACCACCGGCCATCGAATCGTTCTTACAGGGGCCAACGCACGGGGCTGTGGCGCAGTAATTTATTGCTGTTATTTACTCTGGGCTGATTTTGAATGAGCCATCCTCACAAAAAAGCTTTGTGCTTTGGCCTCTCGACCGCTGCTCTCTAACAGCGAGCCTGGCGACGCGCTGAAGCGAGCAGAGCTCGCTCACGCTTCAGCTTTGTGTAAAGCCACAAACCTACACAGGCCAGGGCTGGCAGCAACCCCCCGGGTTCCCAGTGAGTAAGTCTGCTTTGCCATCTCCTGCCATCTGGATGACTGATGAGCTTTTCCCCTGGTTACAGATACCCCGCAGATTTGGGTTGTGGCTCCAGGCAGACGGTGGTGGGTGAAGGTTTCCTCGGCAGCAGCTGGCACAAGAGCCTGCTTTAGAGCCCGGCACTGACTCTGGCAGCTTCGGTGCTGCGTGAGAAGGCAGCTCCTGTTGTTTAAATTCACTTGCCTCTTGGCTTCCCTCGGTCCTTTCCCGGCCCCTGCACTTTGCTCTCTCTCGGTTTGTGTTCCTGTCGCAGCCCACGGCACTCTCCTGTCCATCGGAACGGTCCGGGTGTCACTCCACACCAGGCACGTTCCGTTTGCCTCTGGTGGAGCCCTTGCGGGGTGGGTCGTTTCATTTAGAGGAGTCTCCCGGGAGACAGAGATGCGATCTTTTCTTGCGATACCCAAACCAGTACCGCTTGTGCTTTAATGACGGGAAGCAAAGCGGTGCCGATGAGCTCGGTACTGGCAGCTGGCAGCAGAAGGCTGCTGGCTCTGGCCGAGCCCCCGGCCCATGAACAAAAAGCTGATCGGGAATGAGCCCTCGCTCTCCTTCCTCGGTGCGAGCTTCAGGGCGCCGTTGTGAGCGGCAGCGATCCCTACGGGCTGGGAACCAACAGGGCTATCACCAAGCAAAAGGACATGAGTATCTAGAGAGGGTTGGTGCTCTTCACTGTGAAATATTTTATACGAGGAAGATGAGTTTGGGAGGTTTTTCTGCCAAAATACCAAACTTATTTAAAGACTAATTTCAACTTTTTTAATCAATCCCTTTGAAAGCTGCAGGCACCTCCTTGCAGAGTGCCTTTCCCTGCTTCTCCCTCCTCCACAGCGTCCTCAGCAGACCACCCAGCCATCCCCAGTGCGGATGAGGGAACCGGTCCACAGGGTGCTGGCAGTTGGGGACTTGCAGCTGGAGGCTGCTGAGGAATACCACTAATCATTCCCATCCAAATTCACATCTTCGGGTTTCTTTTCTCTCCCTTCCTGCTTCTCAGTGACACAGGAAAGAGCGTGATGATATAAAAAATGAATGAGAAGTACCAAGTCTCCTCTAAACATCCCAAATAATTCTTTAAAAGCGTGCCAGGTGAGGATGAGGACAAGAATTAGTGAAGCATTTAAATGTTTTTCCTCTGGGGAGGTCCTGCCCGGACAAGGATGTCAGCAAAGGGTCCTGTGCCAGCCCAGTGCTCAGCCAAGGTCAGCGTGGGCTGGCAGTTGGCACCTCTCAGCCCGACCCACAGTTCCCACATCTCTGGTGATCGTGCCCCTCCCCTGGTAGTTCTCAGGGACTCTTTTCGGTTCCCCGAGCACCTGGGTTATCATTTTGTAGCTGCATTTTGCCTCCTGAACGGGCTTGTTTGGAGAAAGGCTTGTTACATAAACTCCCCGGAGGCTGTAGGTGCCTGCAGCAGCTCGTTCTCCGCATGCCCTGGTCCCGCTCTCTGCCTGCCCGGCGGTGCCCTCGTGGCTCAGGCTGCCCCCCCAGCGGTGCTTGCGGGCACAGGGGCAGCGCTTCGGGCAGCGCTTCCGCGGGCAAACGGAGCGGCTGAAACCAGCACGGCGCGCGGGGCTGTCGCCACCGCAGGAAATTATAGACCCTGTCACTCATTCAGATTTTTTAAAAGGATTAAATTTTCGTAGGGACTGGGATTTGCATGTGAAATGATACTCATTAGGAAATAATTATGAGATAAGGCCGCCATTGTGCTTCAAGGCGAGGCCGATTGCCATCTGCATCGGGAAGAAATCGCTGCCTTCCCACTCTTGGAAACACTCCCTGACGATCCGGTCACGCTCTTGTCACTGGCCATTGAGTCAGGGATGGGATGTCCTGATCCAGCACAACCCCTGACCAGTCCTTAAATAGAAGTAAGATAAACTACACGTGAGGGACCAGTGCCTGCCCCTGGTTTGGAGGCGAGCTCAGTAAGGGGAGCGTTGCCTCGTCCCCAGGCTGGCGCTCCTGCTCCTCTCTCTGTTGCCTCGAATCTGCCGAGAGCAGAGGGTCCAGGCGCTCTCTGGTCACAGGGTCAGCAGAATGGTCACCTCCAGGTGACAGGTTGTCCCTGCTCGGAGATGAACAGAACACGGCCTGGCAAAATTAGCGTCCCTCTTAATGAGAGGAATGGGCTTTCTTTGGGCAGAACCGACCCAGGACCTTGTGCTGCGAAGGGAATTAACTTGCAGCACCAGGAACGAGGTGTCGCTTGTGACTTCTTCACAGATTCGAGACTTGGCCGTCGACAGGAACCTGCCGACCAGCAGGCTGAGGAGCAGTAAACCGGGTAAGGTGTCTGTAAGAGAATGGCAGATCACAGCTCGGCACGAAGCTACTTCTGTTGGCAGCACATAATTGATTTGAAATAAATTACAAGCCAAAACCCAGAGAAATCAGCCTGTTCTTCAGGACACTGCCTCTAATGGGGGTTGAACGCTTTCTATTTCCGGCTGAATTATTCTGATGTGTGAAGCGTGACAGATTGAATTGCTGCCCAGCATCTTATTAGGTTTATTTACTAAAAGGCAAAAAGCAGGGGAAGATAAGATAATCATACCCGAGGTCTGCCGCCACCTCCCCGCCATCTCCCTCATCCGACGCTCCAGCAACACGCAATTAATTTTATTAGAGGTCGATCAGAAACGGGCGTCGGGGACCCTCAGCAGAGGGACTGTCAGGCTGTGTCACCCCGTGGATGTCCCAGAGGCCGGTGGCCCCGGCACAGAGGCTCCGTACCCCGCAGCGTGGATTCAGGAGGCGCAGCCGGGATGCTGACGCTCGGTCCCGGCCAGGCGCTGAGTCTCGCGCTCCCTCGGGTAGCGTTGGCTGAAGCCCGCGCGACCGTCGCTTTTAGGGGAGACTGGGAGCGGGGAGGGGGCTGGGAGATGTCCAGCTTTTCTCATCTTTGAGAGACAATTCAGGTTAAATCCCTTCTAATGGGAGGCTGTTCCCCTCCAGAGCCAATCGCCCCATCCGCAGAGTCCCCCAGGCATTTCGGATGCATCCGCACCGCCACGCTCGGCATATGAAATGTCATCTGCACGCCAATCCAGAGCTCCCAAAATGAGGAAATGCGCTTATTAAGAACATATTTATTACTTTAAAGGAGTCCTCAAGAAGCATTGTTGTTAGCCTGTAATATTGCTGCTCGCTCCCCGTTGCCTGCAGTGCTCTTTCAGAAGTCTGAAAAGAACATTTCTTTCCCTGCCAATTTTCTCTTTTGGCTTCACTAAACATTTACGGGTTAGTAATGGCTCTGTTCATGACCGCATTACTTTTGAAGAATCCGGCACCGCCACGGGAACGGCGCCCGCGCGAGCTCTCGAATGAGGCTCTCGCAGAGTTTTCTTCCAGGCTGCACCGAAATAAGCTCCTGAGCCTGGGGCACTCAGGCACAAGTATGCCAGCATTTCCCAAAAGCCAGGGTCCAAGCCCTGGATTCAAGTTTTGAGGGTTGTTTTGCATGCCGGAACATGTGGGCTTAAGATTACTTGTCAAGTCTGGGAGCTGTCTTAAGAGGTTGAGCAGAGCCAGCCACTGATATTTCTCCAGGGAGGAGCTCTGCTTCATTTTCACACACTTGTTGTGAGCCCGGAGAATTTCCCCTTTCCCACTTCATACACTGGCAATAATTTCTTAACAATTTAACTCAGTTAACGCAGCTTTTATAATAATTGAATGCTACAGCGTAGGTATCCACCTGAAAATTATATTCACAGTGGGTCCACCATTGTAGAGGCCACGTCCTCACCAGAGCAAGCGCCAGCGGTCGGTGGCTGTGGGCAGCCGGCGCGGTGTTACAAAGCGGTGTTTGTCGTTCCGGTGCCAGCCCGCGCAGCCTGGGGGAAGAGCTGCTGCCATCCAGAGGAACAGCGTCAGTAACATCTCATTTCACACCCAGTGGTGAAGGCTCCTGGTGATGGAGAGGCTGTCAAGCCACACGTCCGGGCACTTGGAGCCAGGAGGGGGTCAAGCTCTGCTCCCAAGGAACAAGAACCAGGACAAGAGGAACAGGCCTCAAGTTGCCCCAGGGGAGGTTTAGGTTGGAGCTGAGGAACAATTTGTTCCCCTGCAGGGTTGTCCAGGCCTGTGCCAGGCTGCCCAGGGCAGGGCTGGAGTCCCCCTGCTCCCTGGAGGGGTTTCCAAGGTGTGGAGATGTGGTGCTGAGGGACAGGGCTCAGTGGTGCCCTGGCAGGGATGGGGCAGCACTGGGACTTGATGATCTGAAAGGTCTCTTCCAACCAAAGCAATTCTATGATTCTATGTTTCTTCCCCACACTGTCAGAAGGACCCTGCTGGGCAGGGCCCTTCAGGCAGGCCCTTCATGCACTGCGCCTCTGCTTCATGTTCCCTCTGGCCCCCGGCAGAGTTCTGGCTGCCGGTGGGGTGAGGAGAAGTGTCTGGCCCCAGAGTGCTGCTGTGGCCCAGTGCAGAATGGGCTTCTAGTTCTTCTCCTCTCCTGCCATTGCTCATTCTCAAAAACTCTCATGCTGCAGGGCAAGAAAAATAATTTTAAACCCCCACTGCTCCTTTGGTAACATACACCAGAGGTGTCTTCTTTCTAACTCCACTGAGGGCACTGCCTGTCATTCTTTTACTCACATTAAACACAGTGTTTGCGATTGCCCAGCGCTGCGGCCCCGCTGAGCTCTCTGGCTGAGGCTGGACCAGCACAGAGTTCCTCCGGCCCCACAGGCTTGTGCCCGGCCGGTATCGCGTCGCGCCAGGCTCCTTGGCGCGGGCAGAGCCCATGGTCATCTCCGTGGCGGTGCCGGGATTGCCCTGAGCCAGGGGCCTGTCCTGCTGCGATGCTGTGCTCTAGGGGGCTGGGGAGGTGCGGGGCAGCAGCCGAGAGTGCAGGGCTCCTCGGGCTTAAGGGGAGTCAAAATGTCGGGAAGAGAAGGTGAGTCTGGTACCTGAATGAAACCTTCTGTCCAGTCTGGAAACAGTCAGGCAATGTCACGGACATAAAGGTCCAAAAAGCCCAGCCCGTGCTGGGAAGGGGAAGAACCAGAAGGAGCTGCTCTTGGTGTTTTCTGAGAGGGAGATGGGCCCCAGGGTGGGTCGGAGCTGCCTTTCTCCAGGGAGATGCTTTGCTGTCTTCCAAAGCCACCGGAGCCCAGCTTGCCACCCATCCACCCAGGGCTTATGCTCTGTTCCGTGTGGGTGGAGAAATTCCTCTGCCTGTTCTTAAACCTCCTGGGGCCAAGGAAGAGACAGCCCGTGTCAGGGAGCTCTGCCATTGACAGGCCCTCTCGGGAAGGGCACAACTCAGCTGGGTACGCGGAGGAGAAGCTTCGGTTGCCACGGGCTGTGCGTGGGAGGGGACGCCAGCCCCGCCGAGACGAGCTTTTTCTGCCTGTAATCAAACAAAACGGAACAGAAACCCATGTTTAATTCCTAGAGGTTTTCTTCCTCAAAACAAACGGCAGGGACGAGGCTTTCCCGCCTCCGGGGCTGAGAGTTGTCCCCCCTGAGCAGCAGCTCGGCCACAGTGTGGTGAAGTCCAGAGGGGACGTGGTCCTCTGGGAGGAAAAGAGACTGGAGGCTGCAAGGATGGGCCTAGGGAGGCCAAAGAAAATTACTTGCATTACTGGGAATGCAATAAAAAAAAAAAGACAGGAAGAGACAAAAATTGTGGCCTTCCAGTATCTGAAGGGGGCCCACAAGAAAACTGAGGAGGGACCTTTTACAAGGGCTTATAGTGACAGGACGAGGAGTAATGGCTTCAAACTGGAAGACGGGAGATTGAGATTAGAAATAAGGAAATTCTTCCCTCTGAGGGTGATGAGACCCTGGCCCAGGTTGCCCAGGGAAACTGTGGATGCTCCATCCCTGGATGTGTTGAAGCCCAGGCTGGATGGGGCTTTGAGCAACCTGCTCTGGTGGGAGGTGTCCCTGCCCACGGCAGGGGAGGTGGAACTGGGTGATCTTTGATCCCTTCCAACCCAAACCATTCTATGATTCTACCAAAAAGAGCAATTCTAAGCTAAGATGCTGAATTCCGCCTGGGAGGCTACACCTCCCCAGGAGAGCTGGGCTGTAAAAAATGTTTTTCTTTTGTCTCTTCCAGGGGGCCCAGGCTAACATTTGCCAGCGGGAAAGCAGCCTCCCAGATAATACCACAACCTGGGTTTGCACAGAGAGTGGAAGCCCAGCTGGGCCGTTTCCCTTTTCAGCAGATTTCCGTTCACACATGGATATTTTCCAGCACTCTCATCACTGTTTAGCAAAATGACAGATCTGCTGGAGTGCCTCACAGACACAGTTTGGATTCACTCAGGGCCCAGCTCTGTTTCCAGAACCGTCGCTGCTAGGGACGGAACATGCCATTTTCTCCATCTGTCAGGCACAGAAGGACTTCTTTTGCACCCAAGAATACAGTTTTCCAACATTTAATGGCTTTGTTTCATAAGCCTGACGTGATGAGGCGGTCGCTGTTCACCTGCGGTCCTCTCCCAGCACCTCAGGCACATCTGGCTTTGCCTAGCCCTAAAGTTTCTGGCTTTGGAGAAGTTCCTCAGCAACACATTTGTGCCAATTCAGCCAGTCCTGCTCTCACCAGGTACGCTGTTAACAGCTTTCTGTGTCTCTAGTTCTTTTGCACCCGCTAAGATTTCAAAGTGGACTCTAAGACATGAGGGTCACTTGTGGATTGTTGAAATAACAGCGTATTTTAGCTCTTCCATCAGAATTTCCTTCCGTATGTCCCACCTCCAGTTCAAAGCAGATGAAGGTGCCACCTTTGTCTCTCCTAGCTGGGGAACTTGATGCATAAAGATGCACAAATTATTTTCCTGAAGCCACTCTGCCAGGTCTGAAAGCAGAGTCCTGTGAATCCCGGTGAATCCTTCGGCCGTGTTCTGTCCACCTGGCAGAGCTGAGTGCTCGTGCTGGGCTCGTGCTGAGCTCCTGTGTCCCCTCACTCCGTGACAAACCGTGCTCTCCTCTGGTGCTGCCTTTGCCCAGGTCACACAGAAATGTGCCCCGGTACCAAGCCTGCTGTTTGCACAGGCCATTGATTAGGGATAAGTAGAGCAGAGAGCAGTGAATGCTGCTAATTGCATATAATTATAGATCCCAATTCTCTTCTTTTGCTGTATGTGTGTGTCTGTTTATAGGGCAATTACATAGTAAATAGGATGCAATTAGAGTGATCTGTGCTGAAGGGCTGCACTTGTCACCGAGCGCTGCGCTGGATGGACTCCAAATGGAGATGCCACCTCCTTGCACTGGAGTTTCCCTCAGAATCGAGACCTTGTCAGGCTCTTCAGCTCCAACCCTGACCAACAAAGGTAATTTTCACAAGTCTGTCTTGTTCCACTGCCCCTGTGGCAAAGGGATGTCTCAGGAACTTGCCATCACTTAGCTCTGCTTCTCCTGCCATTCCTTTTCTCTTGGCTTAAGGATACGTACAGCTCAGGAACACGTGTCACAGCGTTAGGTCTGGCCCCTGCTGAAACAGGATTTTTACAGCGGCCTAAGTAGGTGGTGAGTGATGAGCCGCTGCCAGATGTTCACGCCGGGCCCTGCATGGAGTGAGTTTGCAGGGCCTTGGTCTGGGCAGGAAAAAAACACCGTCTGTGGCTGCAGCTACACCAGGCATCTCATGGGAGCAGAAGGTGCTTTCCTACCCTGGCCCAGCTGGCTGGAGTGAAAGAGGTTGTCTAATTTCCCAGAGCTCAGCAGAGGGAGTGTAAACTGGTTGGAGCTCCTAAAAGGTGCTTCCGCATGACCGTTGGGTGGTAGGAATAAAGTTGGCAGGGGGTGCTGGGAAGGAAGCTCTCCCTACTGCTCTCCCTCCTCTCAGGTCAGTGAATAAACAAACCTCAAGTCCCCACAGTTGTCATCCCGGTGCTTTTTACCAGAACTGGCATCTTAAAGTAGTACAGATGATGCTGGGTCAATAAAGTCTCTGCTAAGAATAGCTGTGCAAACGTCGCTTTGGGCTTTCCGTAACATTTACCTGCGAGCTCCTCACACTCTTCCTGCAGAGGTTACTCAAACGGGCACATTGTTTAGTACAGCCAATTTTTCTTTTGTCTTGCTACAAGTGCAAAACCTGAATTCAACTGGGGCTTTGGATGCATCAGAAAAATGTGTCAGATGAAACTCGGGCTGTGAAAATTTTCTGGCTGTTCCTGAAGTTGGAGAAACACCAGGATGCAGTTTGATGGGGTTTTGTTTTCCAGCCTGAACTTGTACTGTTTAAATAGGTATCTCAGTTTAGTTTTCAGCACAGAGATGCTACTGCTGCCAAACTGAGCAACACTGAGACTAGGAAAGCCACAGAAGATGAAAAAAAACAAACCCGGATTGCAGTAGTTTTCACCCACAGGCTCACAGTCTAACAGAGAAGCTTCCAGGTTGCTCCCTGTCAGTTTGGGACAGCTTGGCACAAATGGTTCTTTCATCACCTGCATGAAGAGGCTCAGGAGGAGGAGTCCTCAGTTCATGACGTCCCTTGAGTCTAAACTAGCCCAGAAGGTCACCCAAAGGAAAGGTCAGAGATTTAGGCAGGCCTGTCTCTTACCTCCTCATGAGGATTTCCAGGGGAGGTGGAAGTCAGACCAACGTGGGCACAGGGGAGACACAGGCACTGCCACTTTGTGGGTGGGCCTGCACTCACCAGACAGAATGAGTTCTAATTTTCAGGCTTTTCAGCTTTATACCTTTAAATGTTGGACTAATAAATCCGTACTTGACCCGAGTCAAATCTGTCACAGCAGCTTGTCACCTGAACTCGCTGCTTCTCAGCCTGGTCCCATTTGAAATCTCAATCCACCTACCTCAGATGGCCCAGCAAAGCTGGAAGCCTCTCCGCCGTGCCCTGCTAGCCCAGACAAACGCCTGACATACCGACGTTGCCCGTGAGACTGCTTTTGGCAACTCGATGGCAAACCCCTTCCTGCCCAGCGGAAAGATGGTACCTTACTTTCCCCAGGGAAGGTTTACTTTCTTTTCTAAGCACTGAATGGTGACCCTTCAAAGCTTTGCCTGGGAACAGAGGAAATAAAATGCCATGTCTCATGTGTGGCCCTTTCTTTAATTTTAACTCTTTTAGTAGGCCTAAAACCAGTCGAACGTAGCCCTGTATTATAGAGGAAAATGTCTACACTCACTAGAAACAGATGATGATATGAATAGGAGTAGTGGCTTGCCACTGATGAGTGATGCCTTACATCATCCTGGCTTTAGTGGAGTTAAGTGGAGTTTAGGGGATGGGCGAATACTGGAAGTGAGAGACAGAGATGAGTCAGCACTTTCCACAAGAAAAATCTCAAAAGATCCAAGTACCAACAGACTTACTCTTCATCTTATTTAGACTAAGGCAAGATGGCAGGAATGTACTTAATGAGCTCATCTGGAGTTCAATATTTTGTGTTATTGATTAGTTAGGTAAGAAAGGGGTCTCCCATTGAGGTTGGTCTCCTCTGACCCCTGTTCCCTGCAGGTGTCCTCAGCTGCAGCGGCCAATCCCTTCCTAATCCCTGAGTTTAACTGGGGTAGGACTTCCTTCCTTAGCAAGGAATTCCCTTTTACGCCTCTGAGTTAATCTTTACTCGTGATTATTTTTACACCCCTTCCTTATTTTCCTTGCACAGCCACCTTGTGCCCGTCCGCACGGATCGCCAGCCCAGCAGCAGGCGAGCGAGCCGCGTGGCAGCCACCCGATGCGTTGACCTTCGCAGCGCAGCGCGGTCACAGCCTTGGCTCCTCCTCTGCTCGCACCTTTCCCTGCAAGCTTGGAAGGTGGCTCAGAGGTGGCTCACGGGAGCTTTTGTGGTTTCTCGGCTAATGTCTGGGGGGTTAACGCCTCGCTCCTCTCTGCCAGCTTCCTTGAGGCAGGAGACAGTCTGTGAAACACCGAGATGAGCAGGTAGCTGCGTGTTTCCATTCGTACAGACACGGCTGTCTGTCAAGTACAGATAATTGGACATTTATCCATACATTTGCATGAGGAATCGGAGGAACCGGCTGCAGAAGCAGAGCCCCTGCGTTTTGGGGGCTCCCTTGGATCCCTTCTCCCTTTCAAACGCCAGCCTCCGGGAGCTTCCCAGAGGGTGACCGTACCCGGAGCCGTTACGGCTGCAGATTCGAGCAAAAAGTTAATTATGAATAATAAAGAGAACGGAGGGCAGAACTCTGTGCTCTGTCCTTTTGGCACTGGGCTCTGACTGCCCAGCTCGTTTCAGAGGCTTATGCCATTTTTCATTTAGCAGTGCCCAGCTGATTGCTCCTCCTGTGGAACTGGAGAGCATCATATAGCACGCGTATTTACCCCTTAGCTCCGGAGCGTGCTTTCAAACTTGGTGCTTTGAGGCTGCCTCTGGTACCTGTGTTTAATGAATATTTAAATTCTGGGAGAACTTTCTACCCTGTGCACTTAATCTTTTTAAATGGTGTTGCCGTCAGAATGCCCCTCCCATGAAGCGCTGGTGGCAAAGTGCCTTATCTCCTCTGAAAGCTTTTTTGACTCCCAGCTGTACTCTCTCTTGTGTTTTAGCCAGGCTTTCAGGCTGACATACACAAACAACCAGCTGCTGGATATTTATGTGGAACATTAGCCTTGCAATTAAAGGGAGAGAAAAAGAAGCTCCGCTCTGAGGTCCTTTGGCGTTTCATTACTGCCTGTTCTGCTCCATGACGGCGTTTCTTGGAGACGTGAACGGCGTTCGGGGCCCAGCTGCGAGCGGGTCCCACTGATCACTAGCTGCTTAAGGAATGAGCCACGCTAAGCCAAACCGGTAAAGTCGTGCTGAAGGTTGTAAGTGACTCCCCAGTCCTACCCACAGCTCCTTCCTGCTGGTCAAATGATCATGGGGAAAAAATGGGTCCCAGGCTGGAGGCGGAGCCCACCTCCAGACTCAGAGGCCACGCTGTCGTTACTTCTGCTAGCGGGTGGCTTTCCACGTCCTAGGCAGGGGAAGGCTACTTGGGTCAGGCTGATCCATATTCCCAGTCCTGCCATTTCAGCCTCTATCTCTTCTGGACAGGATTTAGCCTGCCAAATTTTAGCTCATGCTGTTGGAAGCACTTTTTGAGCATTTATCACTCGGTCCCAACGAAGTCATTGTGGGCTCAGCAAGCGGAGGTGGAAGAAATGAAGTTCAAGGACCAGTGTCTAGCAAGGAAGTGCAGAGCAAAGAAAATCTTATCATCTGGACCATATGCCAAGCAACCAGGGAAGACTTTAAAAAGAAATTAAAGACTGTAAGGATTAGGATATTTTTTGCAGCGTCTTCTGGTAACCATATTTGCTGCGATGCTGTAGCTGAGGGATCGGGAGGGAACACACCTCCAAGCAGGGGTGCATCTGGTGATTTCAGAGGGAGCTGCTGGGAGAGGGAGTGCCACTGCCTTGCCTAATACACTGCCTCCAGTTGGTGAGCAACCAGAGCTGGGAAGGGAAGGGATCACCGGCTCTGCAGAAGAGCCCAGCCTACTGCTGTGCGTCTGGCACGCGGAACGGATTCCCCCACCTCCCACCCAAAGGATGCTTGAAAGGCTCATCGAGGGCAGCCCTGTGCCTGGGAGGAGTTTGTGGCACCCAGTGAGAGTCAGAAATGACACATTTCCTCAGGAAAAGAGACTTGAGGGTCTGTAGCTGCTCACTGTGGTCTGCGGAGAAGGAGGAGCAGACAGAGCTGAGCTTGGGGAAGGAAATGTATTCCTTCCAGCCTTCCAAAGAATTTCACCGCCAAAAGCTCACACCGCTCCCATGATTAATTTTATTATTCCCATCTCACATATGAGGAGAATGTGGCACGCAGAGTGAAAAATAACTTTCCTGGTTTCTAATTCTAGCTCTGCATCAAGCTATTTGTCTGATCTCCAAACCAGATACTCCTCCTGATCAACAGCACTTCATTTCATCTCTTTCCAAAATAGGAGGAAAAAAGAGCTGCTCTCTCTGGAGAGGGACTGTGAATATTCCCTTCACTGCTCTTAGAGCAGCTCTTGGTCAGTTTTGAACACCGATGTAAATACAAAAATGATTTAATCGTTATTGTTGTTTTGTACTTCGTAAAGAGAGAGCCCATGAGGCGAACAAATGCACCCGGGGACCCCCACACCCGCACTGGGGATCTCAGCCCCTTGGATGGGCTGCTCTCTGCCTACACAGACGAGTAGCTGCCATTTGGACTCCAGGAGTTTTGCCATCTGACAGGTTTTAATTAAAAGCTGCTTCTCCCCATCAGGGTGGCTGTCCCCAACCCGCCGCAGGGCTGGCGGGGGAGCTCCCTGCGCAGGGCCACGCTGAGGATGGCTCTTTGGCTTCCCTTTGTCCCCTGGTCCGGGGCCAAATCGTCCCCCCGAATGCCAGCGGGGGCTCCTCTCCGGCGGCAGGGCTGGCAGCGCTCCTGGGCTTTCCTGCTCAGCTGGGGATGGACAGACAGTGCTGACAGCACAGCACCAGAAAACGCTGCTGCACAAACACCAAAGTGTCTGGTGGGAATATTTTGTGCTGGTTTTAAGAAAAATGTTGTCCAAAAGGGTTTCCTACGCAACTTGCTGGTTACATTTTGTTTTGATTTGGGTGAACTACTTTGCTGTCTTTTCAAAAAGGTTTAGCTGTTAATTTAATTTAACTGTGTGCACATATAACAACAGATAGGAAAGTTTATTAAGAAGGATGTTACGTTTTTATCTATACTGATACCTGTTCACATTGGGGAAACAGAGTATTTTAAAATTTTAAAATGTAACTGCCATTTAAGGGTATTTCTGTGGTTAGAAAATGGAACAGCTGGGCCTTGCCTTTCCACAGTGAATTTTCAAACCACGTTTTGCTCTACCTCAGAAGTCCATCTCTCCAGCTAGAGGAGCTTCTGCTGGTCCAGGCAGCTTTGCCTTCAACCCTTTGTCATCAGCCGATGGGGCTTTCAGAAGGGATCTGTGGTTCTAAGGGTGTGACAAACACAAACTGGGCATCCAAATCCGCACAGGTTTTACTTCCACCTACCTGAGCTACCTTCTTGACTACAAAACCTTCGGTAACACGTTGTGATGCTTCCCCATCCCTGGGGTGCACGGTGGTGCACAGAGAGTGCACGCTTTCCAGGTGAGACTTCAGTGAGAAGCTGATGGAGTTTTTAGCAAGTGAGTTTCAGGACAGAAATTGTTCTGTTTGGATTCCCTTCACTTTCTTTCAAAGCCATTATCTCCAATTTGTGTGTGGAAGGCAAAGCTTCTAATTATACACTGCAACGAGTGCATTTTTTTATAAATAGCAGCAATTGTTCTGCTGGGACATTCTCATCTGAATCAGCTCCTATTCAGCTCCGCGGTCTCCGTCTCCCATGTGCAAGGAGAATAGTTTTTTGCTAACGAAACCCAAGTGGATCACGAGTGACACAAAGGCTGAGGCACTAGAGCAGGATTTGGGATATCTGGATTCTGCTGCCAGACTACAATGTTTGCAATGGCTGTGTCACCCCAAAGTCACTTCACTTCCCTGTAGTTCTGCTCCCATGTCACTGCTGGTGAAAAGCCCTCCAGATTTTATTTAGGTGACAGTAAAACTTTAAGCTTTGGATTTGAATCGACTGCTGCAGCAACACAGCCTGATTTCACCGTTAATTTCCCCTCCTTCCCAGTACTGTGTAAGACAACTAGGAATGCACTCCTAATCAGACAGGGGTCCATCTGTGTCCTCTCCTCTCCTCCTCTCCTCCTCTCCACGGCCAAGCGCCGCTTGTGCCCCTGCGGCCGAGGGCAGAGGGAATCTCCCGGCCCGGGAACAAGCCGGTCTCGCCCTGGCAGGTCCCCAGCGCAGCGACTCTGCTTGAAAGCCAAGCGACCCCCGCTGCAGCCCAGTGTCGGAGGCTGTGTGGACGTGGCAGTGAACATGTCACGGAGATGAAATCTCAAGCGCGCTTGGGGCAAGTGATTCACAGGCTGCTCAGTTTGTGAACACAGCTCAGCCAGGAGCGTGTGTTTAATTGCTCAATGTACTGTAACACCCGTCGCTTCCTGCATTATCCACTTGCCCCAGCACTAGAGCTGCCACCTTCTCCAAACAGTCATTTCACGGAGCGAATTGCCTTCCCGTCATTATCTTCTTATGCAATTAATATTTTCTCGGCGCATCTCGGATCGCTCTGCCTCCTCAATATCTACAGCAATTAATGAGCCCCAGCTGGCAGCCATGGCTGAGTGAGTCACTCTGCTGGAGAAAGAGATGTCATGTGTTCTCCCCTTGCTCTGCCGTTTGCCGGGCGCCGCTCTGGGCTGAGGGCACTTGTCCGTCATTCCCATGATGGATCCGGAGCAGCCCTCCGAACCTGCCCGCTCAGGGGGCTGCATGTTTGGAGGACTCAGCTCCCTCTCTCCGCTTGCCCCAGCCCGCTCTGCCCCGGCTGGTGCTGCTATAAAATTGTAGAATCACAGAATCGTTTGGGTTGGAAGAGACCTTTAAGATCATGGAGTCCAACTGTTCCCCCATCCCTGCCAGGGCCCCACTGAGCCCTGTCCCTCAGCACCACATCTCCACAGCATGGAAATCCCTCCAGGGATCAGGGGGACTTCACCACCATAGCCCACCTGACTTCTCTAACAGGGTTTATGGAGTTCAGAGAGCTACTTCATGCTCTGTACTTTATGAAATGAAAACACTTTTCCAGCCTCCTGCTAAGAAAATGAACTGGGACATCCCTGGGGCAAATTCTGGGTCATTTTTTAAACATCTGTACATTGGCCCTCTGTGCCTTTCAGCATGGATGTCACAGGCATGTTTCAGGTGTGTCTCCATCCCGTCCCCCTTACAGCCGGCCACAGGCTTGGCTGCCCGAGCTCAGAGGGCTTTTGTGAACTCTCTGGAATGACTCCTTGGTACCTCCCCTATCTGTCAGAGCTGATGTGGAAACCCTTACAGTGTACAAACAGTCAAAGTGCCTCCCTGTACCGAGCCTTTAAAGAAAAAACAAACGGTGAATTTCTTTTGTTGCCATTTACCCGTCTGATTCTACATGAAATTGCTTTGAATCCCATTTCATCTCATCTGACTGAAGAGACAGCTTTGTCACATGCGTGTTGTTTGGGCTTTCTGTTCCCTTCCTCTCTTTCCAAACAGCGTGAAATGTGATTTGTAGGGAGACATCTCTAGGAGATGAAGGCTCCTGGCTTAGCTCAGGAAAGCACTTGTGTATTTATCTCAAGGGAGCTGGAAACCTTTGTACGGCTGCGAGAAGCAGACAAGCAGAGCGTTTAGGCCAAGAGCAGCAGCAGCCAAGAGGACAGGCAGCCCCGTGCGTGGGGGTTAAGCAGAAGAATGAGAAGCCCCAGAGGCAGGTCAGGGGACACGGAGCCGGGCTGTGGCAGGGAGCAGGCAGTGGCAACAGGACGGGAGGGGAGACTCAGTGGGGCTGGAGAGTCTGCGGAGAAGGAAACCCAGCCAGGAGAGCCGCAGGCTGCTGGGGTGGCAGTTTAGCCGGGCAGCAGAGGAAAATCCAGAACTAATAAAAATTAACAATGGCAGAACAAAAAATCCAAGTACCGATAGTTCAAATCCTCTCCCTGACTCAGTTCTGTATAATTTTTCTCCTAAGACTCTAGCATCGCTTCTCCAAAGTAAAGCTGGGAGAAATGTAGGTAAGAAGGAGGTGGCAGTGAGCAAGGGGCCCTCAAAACCCCCTGAATCGCACGGTGCCTGTGTTGAAGGTTTGGTTTCAGCCACGAGGAGGCTCCTGCTCTGCCAGATCGCTGTGTGGCTTTTGGTCTGGGGCCGTTAGCCATTGTTTTAGGCAGTAACCAAAGAAATCCCTCTGGATAGTTTGTAGATTGGTTTTGTAGCTGGGGTTAGTGGCGAGCCCAGCTGGATTACGGCTTCTTCCACTCGGGAAGCTCTCCGACAGCCCGTCTCCCCGCCCCGTAGGAAGCAGGGCTCAGGAGGCCTCGTGATGCCCTTCCCTGGGCGACTTTATTGCCGCCTCTTGAACCACAGCGATGCGTGAGAAAGGCAAAGCCCCTGCAGTGGCCTCCTCCTTTCCCCGGCGAGATCCAGCAGAACGATGCAGACTTTGACTTTCCACAGGGCCCTTCCAGTTAATGTTCCTTTGGGGAGGGGAAGAATGTAGCCCACCATTATTATTTATTAACATCTCCTTCATGCCAGATCTGAATTTCTGACCTACATTGCGCTTGAGCAAAGAGCTCAATGAAGGAGAATTCTGCCTAGAGTAAGGACTTCAAGTTTAGGTCTGTTAATTATTAATTGCTCTATTATTTATTCAGAAGCCTCGGTGAAATGGGAATGTTAGCTGTTTTCCTTCCTCATGAACTCATTCTCTTGCCTGGTCCCGATCTGGCTTTGCACGTGTTCTTCCCCCAAGAAACAAGTCAAAAAACGTGTGTGTTTGTGGAGGGAGAAGGTCAGATATTTTGCCAGGCAGGTCAGGATATAGTCACATTTATTCTCCTCACACGCTGCTTTGTAGAACAACAAGCTGGCAGATAGAATGAAATATTTGCTTCATTTCCTGCAGATCTGAATTTAAAAAGAAAAAAAAAAAAAGAGCCAAGGATGGAGGAGGCTGAATTTAGAACAACAAACTCCAAAGCCACAGAGACTCTGGCAGTCAAAGAAAATCTTTCACCATGGGCATTTATGAATTTGGAAGATACTGTAGAAGATCCTTTTCCACCCAGACTGTTCACCTAGAAGCCCGTTCGGTTATTCGAGGTACGGAGGCATAGGCTACAGGGAGTGGGGAGCCAGAGAGAGGTGGGGTCAGCCCCTGAGGAGCATCAGCAGCTCCTGGGGAGCTGGGCCCTGTCGGGGGGCAGCAGGAGGAAACCCCCAGAGCAGAATGGGGTTCCCTCCCCCATGGTGTCAGCTCCCGGCTCTGCTTCAGCACCTTTGCTTCTAAGGAGAGGCCACAGTTTCCCACAGCAACATTTTTTTTGATGACAGGCAAAAAGAGCATCGGCCTCCCCTGCAGACACCAAAAGGGCGTCAGTCCCACCGCCTGGCCGTGGAAGCGACTCGCTCGCGGCTGAGCCAAGAACTGTGAGCTGCTTCTTTGGCCTGAAAAGTGCTCAGGAGGGGTTAAAGTGCATTGCTGTTACTGCTGCGGGTGTTTTTATGAGTGGCTTCCTGCTGGAGCCCCAGCTCCCTCCATCAGTCTCCAGGCCACCAGCAGCAGTAAAGGCCTTCCTTTTCTTCCACCTTCCGCAGGAGCTGGGCAAAACTGCCTCTAAATCCCTTTACTGTTCACAAAAGGGGAGTGCATCAAAGATAACCTTCCCCTCCATTCCTGAGGAGGAAATGAAACGCTCTCACCCTGCAGACTGGCTCCTCCTTACTGTTCTTTAAATCTTCAAAGAAAGGACCATTTCTCAGTGCTTTCCACACGGTGTTTCATGCTTTTCCACCAGTCCCGATCTGTGGCCTCTAAATCTCTTCGGCTGCCAGGGCAGAGAGCTGCACAGAGAATTTCAGGCACTGCCTTGGCTTAGTTTTCCTTTGCTGCCTTTCAAGAGTCCCCCAGGAGCAGACCATGGACTTCCATGTGCCTGCAGACCACACACAGGAAGCTAAACCATCCCTGGGCACAACAGACATTAGTTGGGGTCATAAATTATCAAGCTCCTTCACACAGCATATCTCCATTTCTCAAAGAACAGGGAACTGTGACGGCCAAAATTTATTTCCATTTTATCCCCATCATAATTCCAGTAGGTGCCTGTGAAGCAGAAAAGACTGGCTCTTTGCCGTTATAAAAAGCTGAATAATTCAGACACCTTCTTTAGGCCTCCTCCTCTTTTCCCAAAGTAACAATCACATTTTAGTGCTGCAACAAAACCAGCCACCCAGGACTTCATCGCGTTCACTGGGCTTCCTACTGACAGGAGGAGAAAGCGCAGATCCTCTTGCCGTCGCAGCAAAAAGAGGCTTTTATTTCCCTGCTGGAACAGGAGACTTGTGATGGTGTCGTGCATCTCTGGCTCCCTTGGAGGCCGGGCGGCGGGTACCCGTGTGCGGGTATCTGCTCACCTAGCAGGGAGGATGTTTATGCAGCCCAAGGCTGGGGACTTGGCTGAAATGGGGAGAAAAAACAGTCTTGCTGCAGATTTCCTCTGTGATTTTGGCCGTGTCAGTTGGCCTCTGACTCACTGCTCCACCTGCACGGGGAGCAGTAAAGCGCTGCCGGCCTTGGCCCGTGGCTGCCGGGAGCAGCATCCGTGCGGAGCCACAGGGGCTCGACCACCGCGCTGAGAGCAAGGGCCTGAGAGTTATCCCTCACACCACTTGTCCCCAAACATCCAGGCTGCCCTGGTCCAGGACACGCTGCCTCCTAGAGAAGGTACTTCCAAGGAGCGAATGGTGAACAAGGGAAGAGCGAGCACGTTTCCCTTGGCCTGACAGAAGTTACCACAGCTTTGCAGGGACTCAGAAATACCTGCTCCTTTAATAATATCCTGACTGAGGGGAGCTCTACAGACAGGCAATTTTGGTAAAACGGACCCAGGGAGTCTGGGAGTACCTGTGCAAATGCATAAACAAGGGATGAAGAGGCTCTAAAGGGGGCTGGCGGGAGCGGTGGAAAATCTGTGACTCAGCCCTATCGAGATGGATAATGAGGATAAAAATGTTCTGAGAACAAAAGAAATCCTAAAATTGTTATAGATCTTTTTCAGCTGAAGATAATGATGTATCTAATACTCCTGCACACACAACAAACAACAGCGGTATCCAGTAAATATTTATCTTCTTTATTTGGAAAGAACGTAGGTGGCATATTGGTGCCCTGTGAGATTAACACATTATTCTACTTCATTCTACATTAACAACAAAAGTTATTGGATATCCTTTAGTAGACAGAAATATTTCTAAATCAGGAGACCTAGATAATAAGCTCAAAAGCTTTCTAAAAGCTCTCTGAAGATCTCCCTAGATAGCTAATGTCATTTTAAAATAAAATTTGGGAAAAGTGAGAATTGCCTGCAAACTGTAAGGGAGGCGTCGTTCCTTTAGCACTTTTAAAGTCATTTTTAAGTGAACTTCCCCTGGCACAACTTGAGGCGGTTTCTTCTAGTCCTGTCGCTTGTTCGTCGGGAGAAGAGCCCGACCCCCCCGGCTTCAACCTTCTGTCAGGGAGCTGTGGAGCTTGGCCAAGACCCTACCTCTCCAGCTGCGGTGAAGTGGCTTCAGCTGAAGATCTCCCACGCCCCTTGCTGGAGAAACCGCGCAGCGGCAGAGCTCTGAGCCGCACAAACTTGGCGAGAACAGGAAATCACAGCATCGCACCATCATTAAGGTTGGAAAACACCTCCAAGATCATCAAGTCCAACCGTCTACCCAACATTATCATGACCACAAGTGCAGAAACACAAACGGTAAAGAAAAGCCAAGTACCTCCTGGCTCTATATCCCCATGGATAAAGGGGTCGCCCAAAACTCCTTTCCAATAGTAAAAATTAGCAAAAAACCCCATAGAACTTAAAACGTAAACCAGGACAGGCCTGACGTATTGCGGCACCACAGAGCCGCTGGAATACAGCGCCTGTTCTCCTGGTCATAAAACCAGAAGGAGCCCCGAGGTCCATGGGATGCTCTTACCAGGTACCGTAAGGAAGACAGCACAGAAAGGGCTGTGCTGTGGTATAAAGGTACTGAAATTAGCTCCAGCATAGCTAGCTGGTGTCCTGATTGACCTGTCAGCTATCTTATCAGCCCGTGTGGCCTCCGCTTTGCCACAGGCTGTTTCCATAGCCCCATGATCCTGAGCTCCAGGCCAGCTCAGCATCTCCACTCAGCACGGTGTGACCGCAGCACGGATGCATCCAAACCTCTAGAGCGGCTCTCGCGCTGAGCCGACTCATGGCAGAAGAAGGAGAGGGAGAACTTCACATGAGAAGTGACTTTGATTTGCTGCTCTTAGGTGGAAAACGTTAACCCTCTGGCAAGAGGAGCCAGCTGCCCACGTGGGCAGTTTCAGCCCCACCTTGGTTGAGGGGCCAGCTGTGCTGGGTTGGAAAGGGCTTTGCGGGGCTCAGCATTTCCATCCCCTGCCTTCTCTTGTCTGTGGTTTATTTCCCCTCTCCTCTGCTCCACGTTGTCCTCTCTCCGGTACAGGTTGTCCAGTTCCCAAATACCTTCCTGGCAATTCCCTATTGCTCTGGCTCGGTTTCCATCCTCAGGGAGATACCTTCCTCAGAAATGAAGTTGAGTAGGAAAAAAATAAAGCAAACCTGTTATTTAGAGACACAACTTTGTTCACAAATCAGTTTTCACCAAAGGTAGGAGAAACACCACCGTCCTTTGTGAGAGGAACCCTTCAGGTGAAGGAGGAGCTCTGGGGAACAAGGTCCCTCTCTAAAGCTGCTGTTCTGCCTGCATAGTCTTCAGGAAGCCTGAAGAAAGCTGAATTCTTAAAGTGTTGAAGCTGTTTTAATTTTGAAAGAGAAAAAAAAAAATCCAAAGCTTTTATTGATTTCCCCCTCAGTATGTATCTATTCTTATTGGAATAGTTATTGAAAACACTTTTGACACTTCCTAGTTGCCAAACAGCATTTCTTTGATCAGCAAGTGCCCAGCAATGTGAGGAGCTAAAGGAGAACAGCACCCAGCCTCCGGGCAAACTACAGCTCTCACGGGGCAAAACCACAGTATTTCAGCCCCACCTAAACGTGAAGCTCATGGGCTAAAGGAGAAAAGGAAAAGAAAACAAGAAAAGAATCTTTCCTCATTTTTCAAAAACGGTATTTTTGGAAGCGTTTTATCCGTGCAAGTCTTACCCATGGACACACTGCTTTTGGTCCACCTTTAGTGTCCCTGCTTTTAATAAAGGGGTTTGTTTTGCTTTGTAAATACCCTGCATCCTAGTCATTGTTACTACTTGGATTAAGTTCTTAGTAATTGTGTTAATGGCAGGTGCAGAGCCTGTAGGATGGCCCAGGTGCTTCTCCAAGGCAGGACACCAAAGGGTGGTTCTTGACCTAAGCGCAGGCGTTAGGCAGGAGCACTGGCACCTGCAGAGCTCAGGAAAAACAGCCTTAAAATCATGACATCTAAAGTCATAATGAAATGGTGGCTGCCTTTTACGTACTTCTAGCTTAGGAATCTTTAAATATTTTGGACCTAAGCTCAGGCTTTCTGCAACCTCTTAGCCAGAGGACAAGAAAGCACTATTTTTAAAATGAAAGCTGAGAAACCCGCGTACTCAGAAGCTTTAAGGAAAATACCAAGTGTCACGAGGGCTGCCAACACTCTAGTTCTCAACCGCTGTTTTTCTTCAGCTCCTGTTTTTAATGCAAAATTAAAGGCTGTTTTCCCCTTCCATTCTTCAATACCATAGTTAAGTGCAACGTGTTGCCCTCCAACTGCACGCTCTTTTTACAAAGCAATTTGATTATTTCAATTACGCTGTTGTCAACAGCTGAGACTAGGGGGAAAATCAAAGGTTTGGAATTATATCCAGTCTTCTTCTCATTACAGACAATAAGGCCTGGCCAGTCATTCTGCTTTGGGGTGTTTATCAGCTTCCAGTCACCATCAGTTTCAGACTCTGATGCATTAGAACAACACAAAAGGGTTTGGACCGAAAAAAACCAACCAGGCGACAAATTGTTTGCTGCAACAATCTTTGTTTTTCTCTGGGACTTCAAAAACCACACAGAGGTATTTCTTTGGTGTAGATGAATTTGGTTGCTTCCAATAAAACTTCCATTCGGAGCTAAACTTGCCCTATAGTTTGGAAGAGAGAATCTTGAGATTTATAGCTCATGTTCTCATGTAGTGCCCGTAATGTAATACGTCGGTGCCGCAGCGAATGTCGGAGGCTCCGCCTGCGAAAATCTCCTGGAACTCTTTGCTTCGGAGCGCTCTGCTCTGCTCATGCAGCTGAGTGAACTTACTTTAATCAAAGAGCCCGTTAAGGATAACATCTGCCATCTGATGTTCTTGAAGGTCTTTTCCAACCTAAGTGATTCTATGGAATTGTGTTCCCTGCTCGGGAGCTTGGCCTCCAAGGTGCTGCAACAGAGAAGCAACGAACAACGAGCCGAGGAGCAGCCCTAGGAGAGGACACGCGGCCAAGAACAGGAGGCGGCAGCCTGGGGAGGTGCCCCCCGTGCCACCGGCGATGCCGTGGGTTTCAGGAGAGAGCTGGCAGCGCTCGAGCTCTCTTCAGGCTCCTGATGTCTTCAGATCAGAATTCAGTGGCCGTCTTAATTCCGTGTCTCAAAGACATCTTTAGAGTTAAACACGAGTTACTTGGCTCAAGTCAGGGTAGCTGCTTGTGATGTACAGAAGTGCGCATTCCTATGGACTGCCAAACCATGTGACGGATGCCTAGGAACAAACCACCGAGTTTTGAAGTGCTTGTGAGCAGAGACATTCCTCGCCTTCCAGTCTTGGGGCCAGCTGCAGAGAGACCGTTTCATATGGAAAAGCAGTTCTGATTATTCGTTAAAACACAGCGGCACAAAAGCTCTAACCCCAGCTTCTGAAAAAGGCACTATTTGTATGGGCCTCATCCAGCCCAGAAGCTCTTGGGACTGGTCCCAGGCAGGTGACCCGATCCCTGGGTTTCTGGCTACAGTTTGAGTGCTCGTTCCTGCTCCCACCTCGCAGCCCGAGGCACGGGCACCAAGCTGGGTAAAAGGCGACCCTGGTGTGCGCACCAACACTACTGTAACTAAGCAGCTTTCTTCNTTTTTTTTTTTTTTTTTTTTTTTCTTTTTTTTTTTTTTTTTTTTTTTTTTTTTTTGGTGGATTATTTTTCATCCAGTTCAGCTGCTGCTCCTGTTGGTGGCCTGCACGCAGCCCTAGCAGCCCAGCCGGGGCAGGATAGCTGCAGCAGCACCCACCCGCCCCAGAGCGGGGAATCCTAAAAGTGCGGATGCCAAGGCTGATCCGGTGGCTCGGTGTTGCCGTGGGAGAGGTCTGTGGCTAATTCCCTGTGGGGTTATAGCCAGCCAGCTGGCAATGGCCGGCAGTACCAGCCCAAGGGACCGTGCCTGCTGGAGTGGCTCTATCTACCCACTGCTTCACGGCACCTTTATCACCAAACCGTGCCCTCAAATGCCCCTGTAGCTCTGCAGTGTTCCCTGGGAGGGCTCCCTGGCTCCATAAACTGATCTAAACCCCAGGCGGGATCATCCCACCCTCCCCACTGTCCCTACCAGTACCTGCTCCTCCTCTCTTGCAGCAGCAGAGCTGCTGAGGCCAGGGGCTGAGCAGCTTGGGTTGGCTCTGGAGACGGGCTCAGCACGCAGCGGAACAGCTGCCAGGGCCCGGAGAAGAGAGAAGAGGGGAGCAGGTTGCACCCAGCAGCTTCTCGCTTTCCAGCTGAACTCAGCGCTGTTTAATCCGCCTCCTTGGGCGTGGTTCATCAGGCTTAGTCCAGTGTCATCCATAAAGTGCAGATAGAAGAGCACTACGTGGCTAAAGCGTTCCGATGCTTCTGCCAATAAAGGGGAAAGCCTTGTACGGCGCAATGAGGAAGGCGACAGAGCCCCGTTGGGTGGAGGTCACCACTGTGTCTGTTGTACAGCGGCGACAAACCCGCGCTACGAGCTTGTCAAAGAGATCTGCCCCTGCGCCTCCTTCGGGGTCCGTCCCACCCTGCTACCGGTCATTTCTAACTACGGATTTCTGGCTGAGTTTCCTTCATCAGTCATGTAATTTACCTTTTCTTCTCTTTTGCGGGACGTTTTCAGATTTCTGAAGGGAAAAATCTGTATCTCGATTCACCAGCCACGTGGAAGAGAAACATCCCTAACTTTGGTGTGGCTTCTTACTGGGGTTTTTATCGCTCACAGCCGGTTACAGATTGAGCGCACCGTGGCGGCGGTCCTGCCGACGGGGATCTTCTCTGCACCCAGCAAAGGTGCTGCCTGGGTAACAGCAGTGGGATTTTCCTTTCTGCCTGCAACCCAGCGACCGTTTCTGGAGGAAGAGGCACTTCGGCCCCAAGCCGCTCATTCCTCGAAGCCCGGGAAGCGGCCGCCAGCCTCTTGCTATTGATGTGGTTACGTCGGATGTTGACAATGTCAAAGCGGAGCACACTCGGTAACGTGCCGGCCTCTCTGCTCGCCGGCCTGCGGCGGAACCCGAAGGCTTTTCTGCCTTTCCTTGGGCGGCCCATTGAAGGCAGCCCCCCACCCCACCTCCAGCACGGGCCCTCACGTCCCCCCTCCTTGCAGCGCCGCGGCGTTTTTAGGGCCACGTGGCGTTTTGGGGGATCAACACGCACCAAACGCACCCCTTCGCCGCCGCCGCAGGGATGGACCTCGCAGCTGACGAAGGTACCTGCTGGGTCCCAGCATCCTGAGCTCTGAAGACCATTTAAGCACAGTTGCTGACAAGCTGGATTCTGTTTTATCCATTTTTGTCCACATTATTTTATGTACCATTGGCTAAAAGCTCCGTGTCAGGGGAAGAATGCTTCTGCTTCTCCGGGAGACTGTCCAGCATTTCGTGGAAGAACAGATTTGACAGCCTAATACTGGAAAGCTGACACCTAATTACCTCATTCTTAGCTGGTGTTGCTGCTTGTAAGGTTTTTTCTGAGCCCTACAGACAAAGGGGAGCTGCTGTTGGTGGTGGAGTAGGGACTGAACGCGAGGAAAAAGTGCTGAAGCTCTCATTAAAAAAAAAATTAATCCTAGGTCTTCTTAATAAGTGAGGGGTGAGTTTTCTGAGGAAGTGGGAAGGTAAGACTTCTGCAGAGAGCACACAGAGAGGACACGTTTGCACCGTGTTCCTTCTGTACTTAGTTTCTAGACAGAAAAGACACAAAATCTTTTTCACGGGGATTTTATCGCCTGGTGTGGTGGGTTGGCCCTGGCCGGACGCCGGGTGCCCACCAAAGCCGCTCTGTCGCTCCCCTCCTCGGCTGGACAGGGGAGAGAAAATAAAACGCAAAGCTCGTGGGGCGAGATCGGGATCGCTCACCGGTTACCGTCACGGGCAAAACAGACTCGACTTGGGGCAATTAGTTGAATTTATTACCAATCAAATCAGAGAAGGGCAATGAGAAATGGAAATGGAATCTTAGAACACCTTCCTCACACTCCTCCCTTCTTCCCATGCTCAGCCTCACTCCTGATTTTCTCCATCTCCTCCCTCCAGTGGCACAGGAGGATGAGGAGTGGGGGTTGTGGTTAGTTCATCACACGTTGTCTCTGCTGCTCCTTCCTCCTCAGGGCGAGGACTCCTCACACTCCTCCCCTGCTCCACAGTGGGATCCATCCCACGGGTGACAGTGCAGTTCCTCTCTCCAGCTGCAATTGTGCAGGTTTCTCCCCAGTTCCTAATTATGTTATCTCAGAGGTGGTGCCACCGTCACTGATGGACTTGGCCTTGGCCAGCACCGGGGCCATCTTGGAGCCAACTGGCATTGGCTCTGTCGGACACAGGGAAAGCTTCTGGCAGCTTCTCACAGAAGCCACCTCTGTAGCTCCCCAGCTACCAACCCCTTGCCACCCAAACCCAAAACACGCGACTATTAAACGTTCAGAGACAAGAGGCGCGCGGTAAGACCGGGCGACGTCCCCCGATACATGAGCGTGCCCGTGTTTGCAGGGAGACGTAATAGCTGCTATTTATGGTGCACTTACGTATTTAATTTTCTATATCACTAAAAGCTTCACGCCTCCCTGTGAGCCTCCTCTGACAGTCCTAGACTGCAACAGCTACAACGAAACCATGACTCCAAATCAGCATGGCATTCGGCGTGCATTTGTATTGCTTCCGCGATCTTTATTGGGGTTTTTAATTATTATTTTTTTCTCTCGGCTCATTCATCAATCATAGTTACAAGCCCGTTGTCCTACTTGCTGCCAGTTGAAGTGTTCTCCCACGTTGCAGCACACAGGCAGAAACGGCAAACTGGGGCAGCTCCATCAGGATCTCTAATATTTCTGAGGCGTCCGAAGGTGCTGACAGCTTATGGTGTGCCTTTCCCAGGCAAGCGCAAGCGCCTCGAAGTCCAGCTAGCTGCGATTACTGGGAGGGGTAAAATTACACAGCACGCTCACCCTCCAAGTCGGAATCTTCTCCCCAGAGGTTAGAAATGGGGAACAAAAGGCATAACGCAGCTGGAGAGCCGACAGACCCTTCTCCTCCGAACTTCCAACGGCCGTCTGTGCCACGCTGGCTGCCTCTGCAAAGCCGGCGTGCTTTGAGCCTGCCTCGGTTACACCTTCCTCGTCCTTTTGCCTGAAAAATTTATCTTTTGCCTACTGAATCGATACATCAGGACCTGACCCTGAAGTCCAGCTACCCCACAAACTCCACACGACGGCAGCGGAAGCGGCTGCGGGATGTCAGAAGTGGGCCTCTGCGTTTGGCTTAGACCAGGTCCTTTTCCCACTCCGTTCTCTCACTGTTCCCCCCTCCCTCACTCCGCACCATCCTTTTATAGCAGGCACCTCGGGGCAGAGGGTATTAGGAAAGAATGTTATTTCTTGGGACTGCAGAAAAGGGTATTTCTCAGGGCTGCAGGAAAAAAAAAGAAAGAAAAAAAAAAAGGAAATAGTTCCAAGTATCCAAGCATGCACATTCTCACCACAGCCCAGCTCGCCTGCAAGCCCATTGTCAACCAAAGGAACTGGAAAATTATGGCCATTTATCCCTCCTTCTCCTCACCCCCCGCTGTGCCCCTTTTGGCACAGCCGCTGAGCAGTTCGCATTGTTTCGAACTTCACGCTTGCAGATGGTTTTATTTAGAATTTGTTTTATTGGTGAGACACGCTTCCTCTGTTTATTAAATTATGCCCACTCCTTGTCACCCGTCATGTTGCCCCTAATTTCTGCGCGGAGCTGGCGGGGTAGGGTTTGTTGTTGCTGCTGTTGTTGCGGCTGTCGGGTGGGTTGCTTTTTTGGGGGGTAATTTGAAATACGATCGAGCCGGGCAGACACCGCGTCTTCACGTTCGCTTTTTTTTTTTTTTCCGCTGGCAGAAGGGCATGAGGCTCCCGAGGGGCGCGAACAAG
>VWZK01010051.1:67936-87846 GCA_013396935.1 Baryphthengus martii | reverse complement strand
GCCCGGGGAGCGGCGGGGCCCCCCGCGGTACCTGCGCTCCGCTTGCGCGGAAAAAACTTCCACAAAACGCGCGGGTTTTAGCCTTTTCCTCGCTGTTATTTGGGGTTTTTGTGAAGTTGCAATCCGGCCGCTTTGCCGAGGCTCCGGCCAAGCGGGGTTGTGATCCCCTAGAACACCAGGGTCCGCAAAAACCGCCTCGTCCAACCTTGTATCTCGAACGCAGCTCCTGCATCCTGCGGCTGGCTCCAGGGACGCGGTTCAGCGGTGCCCTGGCAGTGCTGGCTCAGCGGTTGGATGCCAGGATCTTAAAGCTCTTTTCCAACCCAAACGATTCTACGAGTCCAAAGGGGAAAGCCTCCAGCGTCCTGTTTTGGATCCCTGGCTTTTGAAAAAAAAAAAAAAAAAAAAGAAAAGAAGAAAAAGCTGGCCTGTGGGCAAAACTGTTGGCTCAGTGTTGCTTCCTCTTTTTCCAGTGATTAATGCTTCTCATTAATGGGAGGAGAACTGGCAGAACCAGCTTCAAAAAAACCAACCAAACAAAACCCCTGTCCCGACTGTGAGAAATGGTTGTTTTCCAGCACTGCAGGTGTGCGCTGCCGCGTTCCGTTGAGCAGCCCCGGCCCCAAAACCCCGGCAACCCCCCTTCATCTGGTCCCACCGGTGAGGTTTGAGTCCCCGTGGGACTGGCAGAGCCCGAGCACGCTGCCTGGGCTGGGCTTCAGGTCCCCTAAGCTTCCAAAGATTACAAGCCATGAAAGTGGAAAGGGAAATGACTCCTTAACTTTCTAACATGTTGTGTTTAAACCCCACGAGGGACACGCGTCCCTGGTGGGCTTGGTACGTCTTTTGTTTTCAAGTTCAAGCTGCAGTCAGAACCAGGAGCGTTTGGCCGATGGGTGTTTGCTTCTGGCAGGAGGTGTTTCCACCCAAGGTGCTCCTGCTGTGGAGCTTGGGGCTCTCGAGCTCTTTGCGGACCAGACGGGATTTGAGCGCAGGGCTCTCGGTGCGGCCGGCGCAGGGGCTGTGTTAGCAGAGGGGCTGCTCCCCGGGGGGGACTCGAGGTGGCCACGGGAGATGCTGAAGGTTGACCTGGCTCAAGCCAGGATGCTGGTGGCTTCCTGGGCACTCTCCTGCTCATCTCCAGCTGGCTGTCGACCAACTCCACCAGAGTCTTTTCTACTAGACCCTTTCCAGGCACTTTTCGCCCAGCCTGGAGAAGTGCAGGGAGTTGTGGTGACCCAGGGGCGGGACCTGGCACTTGACCTTGTTGGCCTCAGCCCATCAATCCAGCCTGTCCAGACCTCCTAATAGAGCCTCCCGACCCTCCAGCAGATAATGCTCCGGCCTGGCTTGGTGTCGCTCGCAAACTTACCGAGGGTGCCTCGACTCTCTCATCCAGGTCGTCGATAAAGATACTGAAGAGACCGGGCCCCGGGGCACAGTTCCCCCTGCCTGGGAAGGGTGTCAAAATCCAGTGCTCCGTTGGGCTGGCCGTGGGGTGGGAAGGAGGGCTTGCGACTCCCAGCTCAGCACTGGCTTTGGTGTGGGGCTTACTGGTTTTGGGAGAGCAACCTGCTGCTCCTCTAGCATCTCTGTGGACCACGCGAGAAGCACGGTGTTTTCTGACCCAGTTTAGGGGGGACTTTCCCATTGTGAGCCTTACTGGTCGCTGGTAGCAATTACTTGTGCTTTTTTGACGATTTAAGGGGTGTGGGGGTTATCCTGAGGGCAACGCCTGCTTTCAAATAGTGACAAGAGCAAGAGCTGGTCTGAAACTCTGTTTTTGGCATACTGGTGTGAGATGGTCTCGTTGGGGTGGGCTGGGGGCAGCTCGTTTGCTCGTGCTCCTTCTGGAAGTGACGGACCTGCCCGGAACGGGCAGGAGGGGGCAAGGCTGTGTCCAGGAGCACCTCAAGGGCAGCCCCGAGCGGGAGGACGTCTCTGCTGCGCCACGCTGCCGTTGGAGCTCGGGAATCAGAGTAACGTCTGTGCGCTGAGGAGAAAAACAACAAGCCTGGGCACGAGAGGTCCGCTGTCTTTTTACGAGTCCGCGTGCGCTTTATCCTTTGGTTTGGTTGGGTTGTTCGATACTCTTTGTCATCACTTCTGCCTCATGCCGGTTAATTCCCAAGCAAAGCTGTGGGGTTTTTTTGAGTTGTTTGTGTTTCTCCCCGTATCCATTTCTGCAAGAGAAGTACATCTTTTACCTGTGCCTCCATTCTTAATGTTGCCATTAGCAGGGCCTCCCTCCTGCTGGTTTGGCCACAGGGGCTTCTCACCGTTCCCAGAGCTGATGGTTTGGAGGAGCGCGTTTCAAAGCGTTCTTGCCAATCTGGTGCTGTTGGCAAGCGTGTGGGAATCTGCGCGGAGAAGCTAACCAGGCACAGAGTGTTTGGGGGCTTGTTTGTTTGTTTAGCAAACGAACAGTAACACTGGGGGCTAACAGGGGGACCTCCAGCGGGAGGAACTAGGCCGCTAAAACTTGCAAGGTACAAGGCCGGGGAGCTATGAGAAGTAGTGACTCTTGCTCCCAGTGGTCTGAGCACAGGTGGGAACTTTCCGTCCCTACTTTGCATCGGGAACAAGCGAATCCGATACCTCAGAACGACCAGGTTTCCTAAGAAAACCAAACCAAACAAACAGCACTTTTCTTCCATTCCAGTGGTCCTTCTAAAGCTGCACAGTGAAATGTGGCTTTTCAGGAATCCCTGCTAGTTAAACTTGCCTGTGCAAGTGGATTCCAGCAGCAGGTCCAACCTCCCAAAGAAAAAGCAGGGAGGACACGGTGAGTGGCAGGTTTGTGGCACCTTTAGAAAGAAGGTGAGGGAAAAGTGCTTCGGAAAGGGAAGAAGTTTGCGGGTAAAGGAGGCCAAAGAGCAATGGAAAGTACAGAGCAGTCCTGTGGCTTCTTTGGAAGGTGGGAGCAGCCAAAGTGGAAGGAGAAAAAACCTGGTGAGGAGGGCAACACAAGGATCCCATGTTAGAGAAGTTTTTCTTTACGATACCCACTGCATGGTCACTGCATGGTGGGCCCTGCATCGCTGACAGAAGAGACCAGGAGGATTGAGAGCTAGGAGAGAAAAAAGCGGAGGTGGAGGGGGTGAGTTTTGATGTGACGTCTAGAATCACATCTACAGCGTGGGTTTTTAGAGGTCCTGTCGCTGTCCTCACCGTGTAGGCTTCAGACTTCAGCTGGAGTCAGTGAAGGTGGTCCTAGCACTGGCATTTTTCCTCCTTCCAGCCCAACTTCTGTAGGTAATGGCAAGAGCAGGGGCTTCTGCGGAGAGGCAGTCAAGCAATTAAAAACTCCGACCCTTAAAGCTTTGTCATTGTACTGCCTGGTCCCTGCTCCGTTAGCACGAGCAGGATGGTTCCCATCCCCGAGGGCTGTGGTTCAGAGGCCTCCTCTCCTCCTCCCTGTGCCAGGCGGGGAGGCAGCTCTCGGGCCTTCCAGGCTCCGAGCGGATTCTCCGCAGTCAGAAGGTAAAAGCATTGTCCGTCTGATTTAGGGCTGGAGCTGCAGGAGCTGGCAGGCTCCAGAGAGAGCCCGGTAATGCGTACTGCAGGAGAGCGCTCCGGTGCCGTCCCTCGCTCACGGGCAGCCGTCAGCGAGGGGCCTGTCAGGAGGGTGTAGCGTAAGCAAAGCCATCCCGTCTGAGCACGCTGGGATCCGTGGCTTCGTTTCTCTGCCCCTTCTCCTCTCCTCAGCCCGTGGCTTTTCAGCAAAGCCACTTTGGCTGTAGCCGCTGGTCCCAGAGGGGGTGCTCCCGGCACCTGAACCGGCCACGCTGTGTCAGCAGGGGGGGTGGCTTCTGCTGGTGGGAGCTTGGCCGTGGCCGCCCGGGAGGACGGAGGGGTGAACGCGCGTGGCGGGGTGACGGGGAGGTTTGTCTTATGCGCGGCTGGAGAATTGCTTTGATTGTCTCCCCCTGAGAGGCAGCGATGCTCCCGCCTGGTGTGGCGGGGAGCCGCTGTGCCGAGCATCCTTTGCCGGTCCCCAGCCAGGTCATCCCTGCGCTGTGGGGAGCTCTGGCTCGGGGTCCTGAGCACAGATCAGGGTGCTGAGGGTACCCTTGGGGGTGTTGAAGGCCAGTAACTGGAGCCGGTGCTGGTCACAGATATCAACTGTTTGTTTCCAGGTTGAGAACCGGCCTGAAATACTGTCCGGTACATTCCTTTTCAGTTTATTTTGAAAATTCATCATCTAAACTGTATCATAATAGGCTGAGTGGAGTTAAATGTGGTCCTTCAAAGAGCCGAGCAGGCCAAGCCTACGCAGAGCTGCCCTGGAAGGTGTCGTCTGTTGGGTTAGGATCCCTCCTCCTCACACCTTTCCTTTGGATAAACCTTGGCTTCCTTGTGTCTGTGTGTAGCGGGGCGTTTTGCTGGGTTTTGGTGGTTTGATATTTTTTAATTTCTTTTGTTCTGAGGCTGCTGGAGCACTCTGTGGTCTGCTGCTTCCTTTAGGCTGGAGACCTTTTGCTTGGAAAGGCTGATGGGAATGTTAAATACGCCACTGTTTGCAGAGTCCAGTCCTTTTATCCCTTCGGAGGAAATTAATGAAAACACTTGGAAACGGACCGAAGGAGAAATCGATACTGATGGCACGTGACTGTGCTTTGTGGACGATAACATACGTTCTAGAATTGTGCTCTGTACGCTCCTTGGCGTGCGCGTTATCTTCTTTGAGCTCAGACGAGATCAATCTGTTGAAGGACAGAGGATTTTTAATCCCTTCGTGATCGGGAAGAGAACTTTCTTATATATGGTCCGTGTGTAAAGTTGCTTTGCTCCTCGAGAAGTGTTTCCCAAATTGTGCGGTACAGGAGGGCTGGGTGGGTGCAGCGGTACCTGCCCCGCGGTGCGCAGCCCCACCGGCCAGCACCTCACGCCTGGGGCGAAGGCAGCGCCTCTGGAAAGGTGGATCCACTTACTGTGTCTGCTGGAGGTGTTGAGAGCCGGCACCGACTAAATGAGACGCTAACGTACGCTCCTTAGGTCTGATGGACTTCGCTGTTGGTTGGTTGGGTTGGTTTTTTTAACTCTGCCTCATTCTGTAGCAGTCAGGCGTTGAAATGTTGCTCTCAAATTCTCTTGGGGCAGTCGGTGAGCTGCCGCGGTCCCTCGGTGACTTGCGTACGCGAAGTCGCTGTGCTGTGCTCCCTCTTCTTTTTGGACTGGAGTTAAAGCAGCTCTTGGGCTCTTTCCACACCTCTGCTAATCAGCGTTTTAAACGCGTCTGTGGTGTGGAGGAGCAGGTATTTCTGTGCAACCCAAAACCCGTATGGAGGAGACGCGCTTGAGGAGGGAGGTGGAAGGAATGGGCCAGGAGCGCTTGGCCCCGGCTGGAAATTTTTTTGTAGTCAGGGTATAGAGGATCTGAACATCCCTCTCTCTGTAGGGAAGGGAATGTACAGCTCAGATGGTGGTGGCGGTGAGTTCAGCACACGGATATCTGATTTCTTGGCAGATCTGACACTGGGAGTCTCTGGACTGGTGCCTGCCCCAAGGAAAAGGGGGTCGGCGTGACCCATGCTCGGGCAGCGCTCGTCCAAGCCGTGTAACGTGAGCCCCCGACCTGCAGACAGATTTACCAGCCCTGAATAATGTCTGTTGTGCGGAGCCATCCGATCTCCCGAACGGCCGGCGAGGGGGGACGAACCGGCGGGGGGGAAACGTGGCTCTTGCTTTTGCTTCCTCGGCGTTTTGCGGAACGGTCGGTTTGTTCTCGTCCTGCCTGGTGCGCTCATTTGTGCTTTTAAAGCACTGAGCTGGTTTGGTAGAGTTTTAGCAACAAATGAAAATTTAATTTGCTCCTACTTTCTCATTCCCCCCCCCAAATATTCTTTCCATTTTTGCTAAACAAGTAAAAAGAAAAGGGCCGCTTGCCGTGTCCTGAAGCCTGAATAGAGTGAGGCCACTGTGGCAAACACAGAGGAACCGTCACGTAACGTCCTTCAGGAGAAATGGGCAGGCACCAGCTGGGCAAATGGTACCGGTGCACCATTTTGTCTTCATTCCGCATCTGTACCCACAGGTCCCAGTGGAGTGGGGACCCCCTGCAGCCGAGCCTGCCCACCTCGAGCTGCCGGCGCTGCAGAGGCTTTACGGTTCCACCTTTGGTTCTTGAAGCTTTTCAGTCGGGTAGTGGGAAGGGGCAGTGCTCTGTAACCAGATGCCTACTGGAAGTCCTAAGGGCTCTTGGAGGGGTCAGGTTTTCCCCTTTGCCTTTGGCATAAAGAGCTTTGGGTTGCGATTTGTAAGTGATGCCGTCTGCTCGAGAAACTTTCTGTCGTGTGGCTGTATCGAGGGTGAAATTGTGTTTTGCGGGTTGTGCTTTTTATGTGACTGAATTTAAGGGCAGTCTTAGAAGAGTTCTTCAGGGAGTTGCTGGATTGGAGGTTCAGAAGCTGCTGAGGAACCTGGAGCTTCTCTGTGCCCAGGAAAGGCTGAGAGCCCTGGGACTGTTCAGCTGCAGAAGAGCAGCCCCAGAGGGGAGCTGAGCAATGCTGAGCAAGATCCAGGGCCCCTGGGGAGCAACAGGCTGGGGCCAGACTCTGCTCAGGGGTGCCCAGCGCCAGGACGAGGGGCACTGGGCACCAACTGGAACCCAGGAGGTTCCCTGGGAGTGGGAGGAGAAACTTCTTTGGTGGGAGGGTGTTGGAGCCTGGCCCAGGCTGCCCAGAGAGCTTGGGGAGTCTCCTTCTCTGGAGAGATCCAGAGAGCTTGGGGAGTCTCCTTCTCTGGAGAGATTCCAAAGGCTCCTGGACCCTGCGCTGCTGGGCCCCCTGCTCTGGGTGACCCTGCTGGAGCAGGGGGGTGGCACCAGGTGATCTCCAGAGGGACATTCTAACCCCTACCAGGCTGGGATTCTGTGAGAAAACCACTAGTGTGTATAAAGCCAGACCGGCACTCAGTTGTCACTGTCGAGTGCAGGAAAAGGGTGCTCAGGTGAAAGGTGCTGAGCTTCCTGACTCGCCGGGGCGGTTTGTATTTGGTGTGTCGCTTGGCCCCGGCTCACAGACGTGTGTGCGAGCCTGCCCGACCCGGCAGTCCATCCCATCCTGTCCTCTAATACCACATTCCCTCGTGGAACTAAAAGGCAAGAGTACTGCAGGTAATACTTTTTTAAAAAAAAAAAAAAAAAAAAAAAAAAAATGAAAAAAAGCTGGAACTTGTAGAAAAGTGTTGAGTGCAAGGCTGTCTTGTTAAAAGATGGATGTGCTCTCTCTCCAGAGGGGCTAATTTAGACACTAAGGAAATATCTGTGGAGCCGGTTGCTGGCCGGGTGCCAGCCACTGAAGGGCACCGGAGGCTGAAATGCCAGGCGGCGCTGGTAGCGCTGGCACTCCGGCCCGTGGCGGTTGGGTTGCATGAATTATCTCTCTGCCTTCCAGCTAATTTTATCCTGTTGATTTTTCATGAATCATTTCCCATCCCTGTGGGTTAGAAATTAAAGTGGAAGTTTGCTAGCCGGAATAGCCACATCTGCTATTTAGANGTGCCGAGCGCGCGGCGAGGCTGGCGGGACCCGGCCGAGGTGTCCTGAATTGCCTGCGTGCGCCTTACAAAACATTCAGGGCGCTCCGGTGTCTTTTCCCTCTCCCGGCAGAGCGGGAGCGCCCAGCCTGCCGCGTGTTACCGAGCGCTGCCTCGCTCCAAGCCGCCTTGCCGGCCCGCGGCGGAGAGCAGAAGGTTGTTTGGGCAGTGAATTCACATCTCTGCTTTCCTTAAAAGCACCCGTGCGATGAGAAGCGTAGCTTTCTCGGACCCAAACGTAACTCCCCTTTGCCGCTGCGTGCACTCGGTTGCCGTCGAGGCTGCAGCGAGGAGAGGAGCGAGGAGCTCGTTATCCCAAAGTGGAGCCCTTCAAGCCTGGCTCCAGCAGCCCACGTAGGAGTTGCGTAGTGTGAGTCTCGTGGGTGAGAAAAGTTTTGCTGGCAGCTGCACTCGGGGAAAAAACAAGATTTCTTGAAACAAAGTGAGCACTGAATAAACAAGAGGACATCTTTAGCTTGCCGATGTTCATTTTTAATTGATCTTGGTGGATCATAGCAAATCCAGGGGACTGGAAGAGTTATCGTGGTGGGACAGCCCTGAAGATCACCAGATGGATGGCCCAGGAAATGACAGGTTGGGTAGCGTGGCACCGATCCTGGGTAAACACAAAGTAATTCACTTGAAACTTGGTGTTGTGGAAAGTGATTTGTACTTCTCCAACAGATCTGGTTTGTTTTTTGTTTTCTTTGAGAAACTTACCCTTGGTTTTAAGAAAGCTCCTTAGATGTGATCCTTGGGTATATGAGGCAGTTAACTCGGTTCATGAGAACCCAGCTAATACCTAATACCAACGACTATCAACAAAATACAGGTGGCTTAGAAAGTGAGAGTAATGACCGACAGAGAGTCGGCATCCAATAAAGAAACTGCAGGGCCAGTATAGACAGTCAGGAGGGTGGAGGATACCCCGAGCTAAAGGGCATTATTAGCTCACTAATAAATCAGCTGTTTGTGGATTCACTTTGAGGTGAACGTAGGAAATGGGTTTGCAGCGTCCAAAGAGCCAGGCTCTGGCGTTGCTGCCTTAGACGAGGGGAACAAATAATCCAGCTATTTTAAGCCAGAGCTTGATCATTTGACAGAAGAGTCTCTGCAACGTGATCCGTGAAGGCTGCGTTTTCAGCGCAGCGGGCTTGGTGACCCTTCCCTTCGAAGCAGCGGGAGGGAGAAGCTGGTTCTGCCTGGCGCTCCCGCAGCGGTGCTGGAGAACGTGCGACTCGCTGCCGGCACGATGTGGAGGTGAAGCAAGCTGGGTGAATTGTAGTGTGGAACGGGGCAGGAGGGTGTCCTGCCAGTCTGTTTGGCAAATGGGACCACTGAAACAAACTCATTTTCACGCGGACGAGCGGGGAATTGGGGACCCGGAAAGGCACGTCCTGGATGTGAACTGCGAAGGAAGGGCTGTGTCCCCAGCGGTCCCCTGGGAGAACGTGGGGATGGGAACGGGCAGGCGGCTCTGGGGAGCTTGCTGTGCCAGGTCCGAGCAGGAAAAGAGGAGCGTGGTTTTGGACACGCAAGCAGGGAGATAATGAGTCAGGGTGAGGAGGTAGTTTAGTGTCTCTAAGCCTTCTATTTACTTCAGGCTCCGTCTTACATCAGCGTGGCTTTCAGGTGCCAGCATCGTGAAGTACTGTAGAGAAAACTGGAAGAGTTGCACGGAAGAATGATGAAAATTGTTGGAAAGCTGAGAGGATACTGCCTGGGTACATATCCAGGGCTCTGCTACATGTGTGTTTTTATTCAGTGCTATCACTCTTGCTGTCCAAGCGCCTTTTGGTAGTGCCTGAAGGAGCCGGGCTGACATCTGCTGCTCGGCTGTGCCCCTGTTCGCTCCTGGGGGAGAAGGCTGTCGGTGGAATAGCGTCCCGTTTTCGCACCGGGGCTTTGCGCCTGTTTGCTTTAACTTTATAAGCGTAGGTGTATATTTATGTTGAAGAAGCCAGAGGCAAAGAAACGCAACTGGCAGCCCTGCCCAAAGATGGGGAGGTTTGTCCCAGCCCTGAAGCTGCGAAGCGGTCCTTTCCGTGCGCTCCGAGCAGCATCCCAACTTGCCGGGTGTTTCAGCCTTTCCCCCCTCGGAGGCGCTGCTGGCTGGTGCCCAGAGCTGGAGGGACTCACATCACATACAGCTTGTCCCTGAGGGGGATTAACAACCAAAATGAACTTCTAGAGAATTGTGGGCTTCTCTTCTCCTTGCCAGCCTTGGATGGAGATTTTAACCCTGTTCCCAGGCATGTGATGTCAGATTGGCCTGACTCTTCTCTCTACCTTTAATCTGTGAATCTGAGAGATCAATATGAGAGCTGAATACAGAAAAAAGGAGAAGCTTCCAGTTTAAGGGAATTACTTCTGCTGCATTTTAAAAACACGAGTCACTTAGGTGTTCTTTCAGCTGCTGCGTGTGGCGTGCCCCGCCGCTTCAGGGGTGTGGGTCTGCGTGGGAGCTGTGCATTGCCAGCATCCCGCTGTGGTGAGACCCGACTCAACACTCAGCACGGAGAAGTTGGACCATGTCATACCTGGTTTACAGAGCCTTGTGCTGATCCAAGGCTCTGGCTTCCTGCTGTGAGATCAGCAAAGGGCAAATGCTCCAAACTGACCATCATACAGAGTTTTTTGTCGCATAGTGTAAAGCCAGCAGCATGCTCCACCTTCACTAGAACCACCATAAAACAAATTTAAGACTAATTCAGGGATTATTTCAGAGGTTCTTCTCCTTCTTCCTCCTCTGAAAGGCATCTGTCATGAGGTAGATCATGGCAGGTTTTTGTAGAATTGTAGAATTCCGGGTTGGAAGGGACCTGGAGGATCATCTGGTCCAACCTTCCTTAGGAAAAGCCTGGTCTAGATAAGATGGCCCAGCTCCCAGTCCAGCCCAGTCTTAAAAGTGCCCAGTGTTGGGGGAACATTTTGATGACGCGTTTTGCCAATGAGCCGTGTGACTGACAGTGTGAAGGGGTCTTGCACACACTTGAAATGGCAGGAGGATATCCAGGGTGGCGGATGGGAATGTCCCCATCCCCAGCTTGTCTGCAGTTGGATGGCACCAGGGACTTGGTGGCACCTTCGTGCCGTTTGTCCTGTCGCTTGCTGGTCTCGAGCGAGTCACTGGAACCACTGGCAGCTCTTGGCGCTCCCAGCTGTGAAATGGGTCTAGGACTTGCGGTTTTGAAGCTTGCTCTCTAAGCTTCTTCAGAAAGCTGCAGCAAAACTGGTGGGGCTTCAGGTATCTTTCTTGCAGTCCTGACCTCCTTCGGGATTTTCGGAATGCAAAGCTCAGAGGAAATGTTTCGTCCTTCTGGTGAATTCCTGGCTACCAGCCATAGTGGAGTAATTGGCAATGGTTTGAAAAGCCCCGGTCGCAGCCTGTGCCGCTCCAATCCTCCATCGCTCGTGCCCTGTAATTTTCACTAATTAAGTCTGAATTTGTGCTGCCCCAGCTTGTTTCCAGCTGGGCCGGCTGCATTCAGCCTCGCTCTGCGGCTCTCGGGGAAGAGCCCTGGGAGGCAGCTCATCAGGTTTTGCCCCGCCACCAGCCGTCGCCGTGCCGGGAACGCCGCCCCGCTGTGCCCTCGGGTAGGGGACGGCTTCCCCCACGGGAACGGCGTGCCTCGGGCGGGAAGGTCCCGCCAGCGCCGTGGCAAATGTCAAGGCGAGAGCCGTTTCCTGGTGGAGCATGGGGTTGGCATCTGTCCGTGGACAGCGGTCCTCGTCCCAGCAAACTGCTTCTCCCTCTTATTTTGTGGGTTCCCCTGGTGTTTGCTTTGACGGCCGCGGAGCCAGCTGGTGCTTCGTGAAGTGACCCGAAAGCGTCGGCCTGACCGAGGACCTCAGTGAGTGAATTTACCTCGGGGAAAACAGCCGGCCTGGGCCTTCCGGGGCTGCCTGGGGGGGAGCTGGGAGCCCTCAATGCTCTGCTTTATTCGCCCTCCTCGGCTCCTCAGTAGCTGCCTGTTCTGGATCGCTATTTCTGGTAATAATATGCAACTGTAGAAAAAGCCCATGAATTCAAGTCCATCTTTCACCACGGGCCTGCACTTTAAGACGTGGTATGAGCTACGCAAGAACTTTCTTGAGAGCAGAGGGGACGGCCTCCAGAAGGCTGGCGGGAGAAGCTGGGCGAAGGAGCCGTGTGCCGAGGAGGGACGGGTTCCGTACGGCTCTTTCACATGCAAGAATGTCGCGATCCGGGAAACGTGCCAGGAACGTGTAAAATTAAAGCTCTGTTCTGGAGGCTGATCCACACAGATAAGAGTCTGTGGCTGTTAACTAATAACTACGAGAGGGGCCGTGGTAAAGGCAGCGTGCTTGGGGACAGGAATCCACAGGTTCCTTCACGCTTAACCCCAGGTAGACGTTTTTGTGCCGCGTTAGAGATTAACCGCTTAGATCTTCTTGTGTTTTCTACTTCCCTGACCGTGAGCAACATGCTAAAGCCACTGGAGATCTTAACGCGGGTCCCACAGACGCGTGACAGATCCTTGCCTGCTTCGTGAAGAGACCGGGAGCTGTTCCGTGGCACCGCCCACGAGCCCAGGGGTGCCCCTTGGGGATCATGCCGATCGGTGTCCCGGGCCTGCCGAGGGGCTCTGTGCCTTGTGCCGTGGCTGCTGGCCAGAGGTCTTGCTGTTGTGTGCGCCCAGCACCCGGACCTTCGTAGCCTCCCGCTCGCCATGGGACTGTCCTCGCGGGCGGTCAGCGGGCAGGGTGAGCACTGGCACTGGGAGGTCTGCCCGTCCCGCTGGGTGCAGGGACAGGCGCTCGGGAGGCCAGGTACCCCCGGGAACGCCGAGGAGCCTGCTCTGCTTAGGCTTACGTGACGCTTCTCCACATCGTCTGAAATCTTCATATTTAGGCGTTAGAAGAAACGCAACTATAAAAATTGCTGAGAAAAGTGATATCTAACATGACATCATGTCTCACACGATGTGATTTTCTGATGCTGCTGCAGTTCAGCTTGGTGAAGGTAAAAGTGTTGGGATGTCTCGCAGGTGTAGTGCACTGGAGTTGTGCCACCGCTCACAGGGATAAGCAGCTAGAGCGATGCTGCTGGCGGAACCCCGGCTGGGCAGGGTGGCCAGGAGGTGAGCGCGGGGCCCGGACACCGGCGCGGGCTGGTGAGCAGGGGCAGGGGCGACGTCCTCGCCATGTGAGGTGCCGGTGCCTCACAGGAACGCCCCTGGGAAGTTGGAGGATGTTCAGGGAGGACTAGGAGAAGGGAGGGCTGCGAATTGTGCCGTTCTGTAAAGTGAAGGAGCTCTGTGTGTAAAACAGACAGCGTGTCTTCTTTTTGCGTTTTGTTTTTTCTTTCTGTGGTCCTTGTGGGGTGTGCGCTGAAGGAAGCGCTGAGATCAGCCCATGCCGGCACAGGGTCTGTCCCTCTCCCTGACGGAGGGAAGAGTGGGGAAGGAAAAGCCATTGTCTCTTCCAGACATGTCTGCACCTCTTCCTGCTGAAGCCTTGGGGCTCGGGAGCCTTTTAACTCCTGCTGTCTCGCTGCCAGGCCTCCAAACCGGGAGGGGTTTTGGAGTGAGGGCATCACCGCAGCTGGCAGCCGCCTCCAGAGCAGCACCGTCCCTACTGGGTGCTTCACATCTTCCCTCCTGAGCTGCTTTGCTGCAGACTTTCCAGGAAAGGCTATTTCCCCTCCTCTAGGGAGGGCGAGTATCCCCCACCTGCTGCACCCGCTGGGGCAAGTGGGCAGGACTGGGGAGCTTCCCTCTCACTTCGGAGGGTGCAGACCTGGAGCTCGGCCTGCCGAAATCATGACCCCCTCCTTGCCTTAATATCGCTTTCCTTCTGCAGGAATTCTGAAAGAAAACGTGTCTTGTTTTGGGCATCTTGTGAAGGCCTAAAAGCGTGAGCGTCTGTGTGTCTGGTGTAGTTAGGCTGAGCTTGGCTTCCAGAGCACTGTACGAGTGTGAGCCCTCGCTCCCTTGCTACGGGCTCGATAAAGGTCTTTCAGGCTGCACATTGGCAAGGGAGAAGTCGGGCTGGAAAAATTCCTCGTTTGTCCGTCGGCATAAAGAGGAACCTCAGAGGCTGGGAGTGACGTTCCTTCTTGTGCCGTCAGCAGGGCACAAAGGCAGAGCGGCCTGCCGTGGCGCTTGGTCCCGTACGGGCTTGTGTGGAATAAGAAAATTCCTGTCTTTGGGAGGTTGGTGACCTCAGAATACGTATTTTGGGATACCCAGAGCCGAGTCACGATAGGGATGGGCTCTTCCACCCGCTCACCGGGCAGAAAGGGTCTGACCTGCTGAGGCCCCTCGGCCAGGTGCTGCGAGCGTGCAGCGTGACAGAGCGTGCCGTCGGGCAGCGGCTGTGGGAAGGGGATCTAAGGGAACTTTGTGGGGAGCGGCTGAGAGGTGCCTGAGAGAAGCCGGTCCGTGTGCCCTGGAGAGACCAGCAGCGCTCTGCTTTATTCCTTGTCTCAAGCTGGGATGCTGGGAAGTGCTTTGAAGTGGCCCTTCAAAAAATCAATGAAACCAGCTCCAAATTATCATCAGTTGCCTGATCAGTATTTCCTCTGTGCTGGTAGCTCAGCTCCGCTCAGCGTGAGGGGCAGGACACTCGGGCGATTAGGGTGGAGTGTGGCAGGGCGCTGGAGGCACTTCCCTCTTTGCCAGAGGTGTCCAGAGCACACGGGAAGCTCCTTCTGCAGGGCTGTTGGAGGCTGACACGTGTTTCCTTCGTAGCCAGATCCTGGTGGTTCTTGTCACTCCGTCCCCAGAGACGTGTTCGGCGGCAGCCGTGTTCCTGCTGCCACAGCACGTCCCACCCATCCATCTTCAATTCCGTGCGCAACGCTTTTCACGGGCGCCGCGGAGCATACCTCGGATTCCCCGTGCCCAGGGTGCTCCGTGGAGACTCAGGCTCTTCAGCTGACCTGCGGCCGAGCCGCTCCTTCCTCCCCAGCGCGGGAAGGGGTTTCCACCTACGGGCGCCTGTCGGTGCCCTGGGACGGTGGCGGCTCTTGGTACCGGGACGGAGCCTCTTCTGCTGGCTGCGTCCTGGCCTGGGGGAGCGAGGCTGTGGTGCCTGGGGGAGGAAGATTATTATTTCCTGGCCGCTCATTTTTCTCCTCCCTTCCTTCATTCTTTTTCAGAACATGAGTGAAAACTTGAAGGACTGTTTGATCCAGACCCAGGCTTCCTTAGGGGAGATGGTGACCATAAAAACAGAGGCCTACTCTCCGCACCACGACCAGGAGTATGGACAGCCTTGGTACGTAGCTGAGCTTCGGTCTGGTGTGCTCTAGCCCCCTTCTCTCCACCGCCCCCTCACCTTAAAGCTGGTTTAGAAGAAGATATTTGGACTTTTCAGAGTTACTAAAACCCTCCCTCGTGAGGTCTGCTTTGAGGTGTGCGACAGGGGCAGTCCCCTGCTCGCTTCTGCTTTAGCCTGGAGGCTTCAGCCTTAAGCCATCTCAGGTGCCAGCTTTTGGCAGATCGGGGGGCAAGTTGAATCGTTTCTGTGCTGCAGGTGGTGGGGACTGGGAGAGCTGGTCAGGCCCCGCTGCCCCTGCTCCGCTCTGTGGCCGGTCCCAGCGCCCCGATAGGTTAACGTCATCTTCCTGATGTTCCCTCCCTAGCTCTGGAAGGCCTGACCCGCAGTCCATGGAGATGGAGCCCAAGAAACTGAAAGGGAAACGGGATTTGATCATGACCAAGAGCTTTCAGCAAGTGGATTTCTGGTGTAAGTGTCCCCTGAATGCGGGAAAAGCGACGCCACCACTTCTGTAGGCTTACGCTGTTCCTGGTCAGCAGCCTGCTGGTTTGGGGTGGGAAGAAAAAAAGCTAGGGACAAATTTGTGTGTTCTCCTGAAAAGACCAGCGCATGTGATAGGAAAGCTGTTACACAAAAGCAGCTTGTCCATCATGGGGGCTTGCTGGAAACAGGAAAACATGGGTGGGGAAACCCCAGGAGCCTGCAAAACCCAGAGACCTGAACTCAGAAACTACAAAGGGAGCGTCGTGCAGCCAGACAGCTCCTTCCACCCTCTGTTCTGGGAAAGAAAACTGATGTCATTTAAGCTGGTATTTCTGCAGAACACCGAGCTGTGGGCCTGAGTCCCTCGCAGGGCGGGTGCCTGGGGGGCTGTCTCTCTCCCAAAGAGCAGAGGCTGTTTGGCCAGGGTGTTTGTTTTAGGGATGTTTGATTTACAACAAACTGTTTTACAACTAAGTAGAGTGTGTTTGTTTTACAACAAGCTGGTTGTTTTACAACACACTGGTTGCCCGATGTGTGGGAAAATGAAACCTTGGAGCGTAAGGAGATGGCTGCTGACCCAGGCTGTGCAGGGAGCCCCTGAGCTCCACCTCTGCAGGTGGCGGGGGGGCCTTTCCCAGCACGTGTGGCCAGTGGAGGCGAATCCGTGCAGGGCACCGGGGCTCACACAGGCGTTGGGTTGGGGCAGAGCCCTGCTTGAGAGATGTGTGGTGAGCAGTTGGTGAGGTGTTTGCATGTGGGGGGGCTTTGGGGAAGGGGCTCAGCTGGGCTGGAGGGGCAGCTGGGGGGTGCTGTCCCGAGCGCTCCGTGTGAGCCTGTAGGAGCATCCTGGCCACCCAACCTAACCCTGCTCCCCTCGCCCCGCAGTCTGCGAGTCCTGCCAGGAGTACTTCGTGGATGAGTGCCCGAACCACGGACCCCCGGTGTTCGTGTCGGACACCCCAGTGCCCGTTGGCATCCCTGACCGGGCGGCGCTGACCATCCCGCCTGGAATGGAGGTGGTGAAAGAGCCTAATGGGGAGAACGACGTGCGCTGTATGAACGAGGTGATCCCCAAAGGTCGCATCTTCGGGCCCTACGAGGGGCAGATCTCCAGCCAGGACAAGTCGGCAGGATTCTTCTCGTGGCTGGTGAGTGACGGGTCTCCCCATCGAAGTGATGCCCCGGCCGTGCAGCTCAGGGCTGGGGCACTGGTGGGCCTGTGGAGCCCAACCTTGGCCACCTTCCCCCTTCTCTGAAGATCTTTCGCTGGCCCACACGTGCATTGGATGAACGTGGACCTCCCATAAGTATTAGCACCTTAAGGGTATAGGCACGTGAAAGGAGAGCGGGTGCCATGGCACCCAAGGTCAGTTCACAGCTGTAGGCAGCAGAGCTCGCTTCTCTCCCCCTTGCCATGTTCTTCCAGTTCAGAGCAGCCTCCACACACGACCAGGGCAGCAGGAGAGCTGAGATTCACGGCAGAGTTCTGTGTCCTGACTTCAGGCTGGAGCTGAAGCAGTGATCTGAGAGTTGCAGACCCTGTCTCCGCACCAGCTGGTTGACTCCTTCATCTGTTCTCTTCTTCCACAGATCGTTGATAAGAACAACCGCTACAAATCCATCGATGGGACGGATGAAACCAAAGCAAACTGGATGAGGTGAGTCCAGTTCTCTTCTGCTTTCCCTTCTGGGGCTCTGTCTTCCAGAGAGAGGCCGTCAAACACTCCTCGTTGTTTTGTGTGACAGAAAAGCAAGCCAAAAATGCCACAACCCCTTCTGTAAGGGGTACGCTTGTGCGCTGCCGGTGTTCATTATGAAGAGAGCCCTTTGGAGTCAGACTCAGTGAAAGGACTAAAAGAAGGATGTGTGTGGAGAATGGCTGCTTTCTGGAATGAGGACAAATGATAAAGATGATCCTCTTCATCCACCCTTACAAACACTGACCAGTCTCACTCCATTACTTTATTTTTATTTTACTTTATATTGAAATATTTGCAAAATGCTTTGCATTACCCTCAGGGTAATGATTGATTTCATTTCTGTTTGCGTTATTTTGTCCCTTCCCATTTGACAGACATTTGAAAGAGGAGATTTATTTATTTTCTTTCTGGGCTTCCCTTGAAGCAGTTGTCTGTGGAGTGCCAGCTTTGCTGGCTTAGGAGCGTGGAGCGAGCCACAGAAGCGGTGCCTGTGCTTGCGCTCCCTCTGCCGGCCCCGCCACTCTGAGCAGAGCTCAGATGCCAGTCAGGAGCGGGGCTGGCTCTGCTTCCTTAACTGCCCCAGGAAGGGAAGGTGCTGCACCAGGCTGCAGCTCCTCGGGCCCGGGCGTAGATCTGCAGAGCGTGGTCGCTCTTGCAGCCTCCCGAGGCGGATGCAAAGCACCCAAGTGTCTCGTGCGGCCGTGGAGCGGGGCGCTGCTGCACACGGAGGCTCGTCCCGCAGTCGGCCCAGTCCTGCTTTTCAGCGGTGAGTTTTGGAGGTAGTTGTTGTCAAGAACAAGAGTAAAGCAGCGTGAATTAACTGGTTTGTTGGCCTGGGTGTCGAGGATTTAGGGAAGAGCGAGTGCGAAGTACAGGGTGACGCAGGACTGACCTGCCCGGTCAAATCTGGTCGCACCACCAGCGCTCCAGTTGCGGCCTGGCGTGATGAGCAGCTCTCCCAGCACTGAGCTTCCTGAAGGTCAGCAAGGGATCTCGTTCTTCTGTAAGAATTCCAGCGGTTACAGTGGCTCACCGCGGGATGAGGGGAAGCGCCGGAGCTGGGCTGAGGCTCAAGTTGTCGCTCCAGACAGCGGCAGGGGTACCCTGGGCAGGCAGGGGTGGGGACATGGATCTTGAGGTAAAGAAGGCAGGGGTCAAAAATGAGACTGAGATTGATCTGCTCAGTTCTGGATCTTTATGTGATCTGGGTGGCAGCAAAGCTGGGGAAATGCAGTCTTGGAAAGCAGAAATCCCGTGATGAACTCTTCTTCCTACTGCCACGAACATAAGCTTGGTGTCTGAGTTTCAGTTGGCTCTACTCATGGTCCCAGCAGCAAAAGACAGAATATTCTCATCTGAACTTGCCTTTGCCATGGTTAGGTCTCGAGATGGACACGGTCTGGGCCGTTCTGTACGGCCTGCGAGGCAGGAGGTTCCGGTGCTGTGGGACGGGGACGTTCGCAGCTCTGCCGGGGCCGGGTGGATCAAAGGAGCTGTGTGGGCTGCACCAGTCTCACTGATCTTTCTGGGTTTACTCTTGAAGGTTGCTTCTCATAGCAGCATTGTGTAGTCTGACGGAGATAGCGGTCCTCAAGGAGCCTGGGTTGGTTGTTTGCAGCTTTCCAGCAGAGGTGCGCTCCGTACCCTGTGCTCGGCCCTGAGCTGTGCCAGAGGTTACCCCCATAACCCCTGCTTCCAGGACGCTGTGGACAGCGCTCTTTTTGTCTTTCAGATGGTTCTTGTTGCCATCACTCACAGCTGGAGTGCTTTGCAAAGCAGATCTCCTCACCCTCTGGGTAGATGGGTATGGCACGGGGAGGGCGGCTCAGGCTGTAGGTCTGGTTCTTGGTTTTGTTGTTTGGCTGCCACATCTGAGTCCATTTTCCTCTTCCCGCTGAGGACACCGTGTACAGTGCGGCGCTCCCTGCCCTCAGTTCCCGTGCCTGTGTACCCGGGGCGGTGGGGCACAGGGAGGAAGGAGTACGAAGCGTGGCAGATGGCACGGCAACGGTGACAGCCTCGTGCCCTGGCCCTCTTCGATCGCTCGGTCGAGACAAGCTCCTGGGAGCACGCGCTCCTGGGCTGGCTGCTGGCGTGGGGATAAAGCACCTTCCTCTCTGCCCAGAGTAAAGCGCTGCTGTTCCCAGTGCTCCAGAGGCTTTGACCTGCAGGGTGTGTGCAAACTTCCTCTTCCTCCTCTGCTTTTATTTTCTGGGGGTTCGGGATGACCGATTACCACAGGTCACAGCAAACCTCGGGTGAAATTGGTGCTTCCTCCAATGCGATCCATAAACTCGGGGCTTCTGCAGGATTGTGCAGAGCCAGCCGTTGTTCCTGGTTACTGCTGAGGAAATTCTGTTAATCGGTTGTTGGGCACCTCTTAAAAAGCCAACACCACAAAAATGGATCCGACCAAAAAATGAAAGCAATTCAGAAAGCCCGGGAAGTGTCCCTGTGTGTGTGCGTCACCTGGCCCAGACTGAGCTGCAGGGTAGGAAGCTCCAGCACTGGTGGTGCCTAGCTGAGTTCTGGAGTGCCTCGTGGCGGGGTTTCCAGGCTGCTTTGGGCACTCAACACGTAAGGAGGGATGCAGACCGTCAGTACCGGAGTTCTGGGGCTTTCGGAACAGTTCGGATTCATCCTCCCCCTCAGCCCACGTGAAAAGGCTGGTGCAGGACTTCCTCACGTTTCTCCTTTGCCTGCCTCTCTGCCCCCTTTCCCTTCCAGACGTAGTAACAGAGGGGTCATGGCGGGCAAGGCTGGTCTGTGAGTCTTCCTCTAGCTCCTTATAATGGAGATGTCCACCGTTTGATCTTCATACAATAGAAGACCTGGGAAGGGAGCTCTGGTCAGGTGCTCCAGTGGCCCGCTCAGAGCAGGTCAGTCAGTCTTTTAAGTATTGAGCTGTTGCTTCAACTCTACAGGACCTTCCAAAAATAT
>VWZK01010051.1:1608-67830 GCA_013396935.1 Baryphthengus martii | reverse complement strand
TTAAACAGTCGAGGTTACTGTGCCTGCCCATGTGTTTGGGGGGAGCAAAAGCCACCAACCTATGCACAAGTGGTTTTGTTGTGCTCCATAAACTGGTCTCTGTTACCTCGCAGCAAGCGCAGCCAATGTTCTGACATGTTACTCAAATTTATGCAGCGCAGAAGGATCCTAAAGTACTGTGGGACTGGGATTCCTGTGAAAAAAAAACAACACAAACTACTTGAGAGCCACGAGAGAAGCTACCTGCTTGTTTCTTGGAAGCCAAGAAAAGTGGAGCTGGTTGGTATCTCTGTGGGGTGACGATTCAGTGCCCACCCTTCGCTTCAGAGCTGCAGCTCTTGGGTCTCCTAACCCAAAGGACGTCTTATTTCTTCTACGTAACATCTTAATGTCCCTTTCCAACATGAGTTTTCTAGGCTCGTAGTAACAGCTTGTGTGGGCAGCTTACACTGACGCTGAGCTCTTCTACCCGAGACGAGTGTTGTGTTCTCCACCGTAACTCCGTGGGGATGGAGATTTCTGTCTGAGAACTTCCTTTTAAAATAACGTTTTAGAATAACGGGTTTGGCTGTTTACTTCCCTCTGCTACAAGCCAAGTAAAGGCACACACCGAGTTTCCCCAGCAGTTCTGCTGCTCCGTGGCCTCCGATCGCCTGCGTGCCGTTCTGCGTGCCTAGACACCGGGGTCCCTTCTTGCCCGGGCCGTGGGTTATTCCCCTGCCCACAGTCCCACCTCATTTGCGTGCGGGTCGGCGCCTTCACGCAGTCTGTTCTCCTTCCCTAGCGAATAGATCAGCTGCCCTCTGGGGCTTTTTCCTCGATAAAAAGCCATAGTTAGAACTAATATTTTATTTATTTTTAAAATTTTTCCTTTGTGTCTTGAAAAATTAACACCCCTCCCTGCTTTGGACAAAACTGCTCCTTCTCAGGGTGGCTGCCTCTTCTCGATGGGCTGAGGCTCGAAGTTGTCGGTTTGAAGCACCAGAAACTGGGTGCAGGCTCCTGTCAGCGGCAGTGACAGGAAAAACAAGTGGGTGGCCTCATTCCTTTTGAGAACAATGGGAAACTGGAACCGGTTCTGGGTGAAACAAGGGCTTGCTGAGAAGCAGGCAGTGCTGGGGGTGCAGCAACCCCCGTGCTGAAGAAAAGGCTTTCCCTTAGGGAATGCGAGTCGCAGAAACTGCCCGTGGGTTTAGTCAAAATCTCCCACCCTTGAAAAAAAATCCAGTTTGATGAAGCCTCTGTGTGACGTCCTTCAAGTGTGAACGGAAGAGGTGGTGTAAACCTGCCCGTTGCAGGTTTTGTTGGGCAGAGCAGTGAGGGATGTTTCAGGCCTCTCAATCTCCTCAAGGGCCCATTTTCGAGCCGTGTCCCCTTAGCAGCAAATTCCTCAGCGTGGCTGCGAGTTCTCACTATTTTTTCCCTGCCCAAACTGCGGCGAGTGAGGCGAGGCTGCGCTGGAACTCGTACGGAAGTCAGGGCGTCAGGCGAAGTGTAACGATCCATTTTAAGTGTAAAGCAGAGGAGGCTCCTTCACGCTCTTGTCGCTTGGTGGTTTTTCCATTGAGCTTGGAGATTGCCTCTTAAAAAACAAAATGGGCACCTTTTCCTGGTGCAGTGATGGAAAACTGAGAGGTGGTTGGGGGTGGGGGGGGGGGGGTGGATCCCCCCCAACTCCTCTGGCCAAGCGGTTGGAGGCAGGGGGATGCTTTGCGCTGATTTCCTTTTACCCAGTTGTGTTTTGTGGGATGTTCCACCCAAGGAACGTGGCTGAGCGAAAGAGGAAGCCCAAGTTTTCCAAGGAAGAGCTGAACATTCTGGTCACTGAGGTGACCCGGAACGAAGCCATGCTGTTTGGGAGGGAGACGATGCGTCTTTCCCACGCTGACAGGGACAAGATCTGGGAAGGCATAGCCAGGCAGATCACGTCAGTCAGCCAGGTCCCCAGGTCTGTAAAAGACATTAAACACAGATGGGACGACATGAAGAGAAGGACCAAGGACAAACTGGCATTCATGCAGAGGTCCCTCTCCAGCCCCGGCAGCACGGGGCGGCCCTCGGCCATCGTCCTGACCGCCCACGAGAGAGCCATCGAGTCGACGCTGCACTCGTCTCGCCAGCTGCACGGCTTCCGGAGAGTGGATCTGGACGTGGTTGACAGCCCGTCCGCAAGCTGTAAGTACCGTTGCCTTAACCCCTCTCTGCCCTTGCTCGCCTGTCTCAGTTTGACACCGGAAGAGCGGCGTGCGTTGCGCGAGACGCCGGATCGCCCATCGAGCCGGGTCCTCCTGCCGTGTTCGGTTTGGAGACAGCCTGCTCCGGTGATCCTGGGGTGTTGGGGTGGATTGAGGGAAAGGGGTTTCCAAGATCATCGTCTTTAGGTGTTTGTCTAGTCCTTTTCCGTGCTGTCTTCTAAGGGCAGGCGCTGTTCAGATTCCACTTTCTTAGCTCAAATTAATCCTGCAAGCGAGGGACCATCTGTAGCTGAAGTGCAACTACCTCCAGTCCGTGAAGAAAGTGCTTTTGAAAGGATTAGGAGTTCTTCCTCTTGCTTGCAGCCCAGTAAACCAGCAGGGCTGGCAAGCTGAGCATCGCATGCCAGTCACTAAGGGGTCTCTGCACAGCGACCATCTTCCACCAGCGCTCCCGAGGGTCAGCGCTCACTGGTGGTTGTGCTCTGAGGCCAGGCCGCTAATGGTTTCTCGCTGGTGGTCTGAAGGCTCAGCACAAGTGCTGTGAAAAAGGTAGATGGTAATGATTCCTTTCTTCCCTGTTTTTGAAGAAACTACCAGCCCATCTTTCTAAGTAAATCTGCTTACAGCACAGTTCTCAGACACCTTCCAGTGCTGAACCACAAGCTGCTTTTGGCAGGTCCTTTTCTCGCTCGTGTTTGTACGCTTCTTGTGTGTGGAGGTGCAGCCTCTTGGTCTGTGAGCTCTTAGGGCTGCAGCAGAGAGAACAAGGGGATGGCTTCTTGGGAAGTGAGGCAGCTAACAGCTGGGGGGTGGCACTGTCCTACGTGTTAGATCTTCTCTTATATCTGAAGTAACATTCTTAGTGGGAAAGCAAGGACAAAAGTCTTCAAGAGCTGACAAAGCGGGATTTGGTCATTCTTTGCCTCTCTCTTGGAAGCCAGTCGCGCTGTTCCCGAAGCAAAGTGCGTACAGCTCGTGCGAGGAGATAGCAGCAGGTGCGGCGAGTGGAGCTTCGTCTCTGCTTCCTCTGGCTGTGCCTGACCCTGTGACCTGGCACATCTCTAGGCAGTTACCAGCCTGATGAGAACTTCTCTCGCGGTGTTCGGCTTTGGCTTTGCATCGAGTACTCTTGCCTGATGAAGACGGGGTCCTGTTGCTGCTGCGCCTGCCGGCCTGGTTACCTTAGCGGTGCCCAGCCGCGCCATGGCTGGTGCGGGCCTGGTGAGCAGCACGTGCCGCGGCTGCGCCTCTCGCAGGGTGCAGGGCGTCAAACGTGATGCAGGAGTGGAGTTTGAGCTCGAGGAACTGAATGTGTCAGGGAGTTGTCAGTCTGGGCTAATGACCAGGAGCCTTGTCCCTCTGAAAGGTTGGAGTGTTGTAGCTACTTACGGTTTTGGGGAAGGGAAGTCGTTGCCACCGTCTGGAATGGATTTCTCTTCTAATAACGAACGCCACGGTGTGCAGGAACACCAAGCACTTGGCAGCTTGGAGCCTTCCTTGGTTCACTGGGTTCTCCTGCTCTTCAGGCCACTTATGGCTGAGCTTGTCACCCATACGCTAACCTTGCAGCGCATGCGCACGTTGAGTTATCAGGAGCTCCGAGCTTGTCTCAACTGGCAGACTGGGGGGAGGCAAAAGCCTTTTTTCCATGTGCTTTGAGATACCATGAAGCAGAAGTCAGTCGTGAGAGATTTCACGCTAATAATTCACACTTCCTCTTTCGTTTAAGCCGACGAAGAGCTGCCAGGCACTTCTCAGGAATACCGCTTCTCGTCGCTGCAGAGGGCCGCTGCGGGAGTCAGCCAGCTCTCTGGGCCCTCCTTCCTCCGCACGTCTTCCTCGTCCGAGCACTCGGAAGCTACAAGCCAAAGGCAGGAGCTGCACCGTCCATCCCCGCGCACCACCTCGTCCTCCAGACCCCCGCGCCCCCGCACCAGGAGCCCGGCCCTCTCCGGCTTCGATCGCCAGCTTCTCCATTCCCACACGCAGCAGACGGAGCTGCTCAGGCAGTTCTGCCAGGAGCTGGTGGCCATCCACAGGGACATGGCAGACAGCATGCATGCCATCGGTCAGAGGATGGCTGACCTCGCCGGCCAGGTTGGCCAGATGTGCCAGACCCTGTCGGAAATCCGCGATGGGGTCCGGGCCTTCCACAGGATGCGGGATCCTAGAGCCACGCAGGGGTCTCTCCTGCAAGCGGCTTGCTCAAAACAGCCCCCGGAGCCCTGTGCAGGGTCTGACCAAACCCCCTCAAAGCAGACCCCTCCCGGGCGGACGACCAGGTCGCGAAAGAGAAAACACCATTTTTAGTCTGCTCGCGGTCAAGTGAAGGGAGGTGCCCCTTGCTGAGCCACCGCATGCTCGTGTGGGCTCCCCGTGCCTACCAGTGCTCCGCAGGGAGAACCCCAGCCCGTCCGCCCCACTGCTGGCTGCCCGAGCAGCCTGAGGTAGGGCAGCTGAGGAGTAGGGCTGGCAGAGAGGGAGCTCAGATCTTGCAGAGCTTGGGACATAGGACATCTTTCTGTCATAGAGATTAGAGTTTCCACCCGCTTCCCCGTGCTTTGAGCGCTCCGTAAGCTAAGAGATGCGATAGGAATCGTCGTCTCGATCTCTTCTCGTGCCTGCGCAGTGGTGTTTGTCCGAGACAGCTCATTGCAGAGCCCAGCGACGCGCCTGGCTACGGCCTCCCCGCCATCCTTCCGCAAGCTGCCGTGCGTGCTGCCAGAGCTGCATCCTGAGAGCTCTAGGGACTCGCCGCTCGTTGGCGTTGCCTCGCGTTCAGCGATAGCGGGCAACCTGGGGGCTTCCCGGGACTCGAGCTTGTGCCGAGAGAGGAGCTGAGGCCAGGTCTGCGGCAGGCGCCTGCGCCCTGCGGAACCCCGTGCGCTCGCGTCCCAGAGCTCAGTCTGAGTCTGCTCCGGTCCGACGCCCCCGCCCGCCCTCGCTGTCGTACCTCAAGTACAGCTCTTCCATCCTGAGGCGCCATTTAGAGAGAATGGTGTCCTGTTGTTTTCTTGCATGTTAGAATCTTTCACGTCTCCCTCCTCAAAATGTGGGAGACTGCACAGAAAGGAGGAAAGATGTAGGGCCTGCTCCTGACCTCAGCAACAGTTTAGGTTTGTACCCCGTTTGACTCGAACTTTGTGATTTTGCGCTTCCTCAGTGTTGTTCAGGGTGGGGTCTGCACCGTGCTCTCCCGTCGTGAGCAGATCGCAATCTAAATTCACGGCTACGCCGGTTACAGTCGCAGCCCTGTTGGTCTCATGCTGCTTTCTCTCCCCGTCCAGACAGAAAAGCGAGCTGTGTTCTAGCACGTGAGCCGCCGTAGTGCTGCGTGAGGTGCCCACGTACAACCCCCACTCTGAAACTAGGCTTTAATGATGTCACCTCAGGTGGTGACAACGTATGTGGCAGCTTTTTGACAGCATGTCTGTCTTCTTGATTTGCACATTGGCGCCTACCATGCTGCTCCCATCCCTGGAAAATTTTGGACCGTTATCGTGGTGTGGTCCAGCAGAGACCAGGCCCACGGTGTTGCCTGCACACGGTTGCTGCTTTCTAGGCTTTCCTGTTGTACGTGGAGGGCAGTTGCAGGAACAGGTTTGGCCGAGAGGTTGTGTGGACTCCAGTGGGAACCGAGCCTGGGCAGCACGGGGGTAGCTGCAGGAGGGCTTGAGTTGTGTGAGCTTGAAGGATCTTCTTTAACCCGCCTGGCTTCTCTGCCCGTCTGTCGTGTCAGGCATCCCTGATGTGCTTTTTTCTTTCTTCTTCTCAGTTGTCCTGTAATTCTAGTTGAAGTAATTTATTTTTAGTGGTGTGGTAAAAGGCCCTTGGTGAAGGAAGTAGAGGTGTGGTGAGGAAAAAAACCTCCTTTCTGAGGAGCAACCCGCACTGATTTCATGTGGGGGACGTTCCTTGTAGTGCTGGTGCTGGACAAGGGCAGTACTTGCTCCCCTTCCTCCAAGGATGTTGTTTTACTTCTCTTGTCACGTTTGTCTTCTGAAGAAGTCACGGTATCTCTTCAGTCGAAGGGAAGATTGGCAGGTCCGATAGAAGTGGAACTAATTTATGAGTCGCAGAGAACCGAAAAAACGGTGATATGTTTCAAAGGCTTTCTGAGTCAATACAGTGCTGCTGCTAGAGACATAGACATATATATATATATATTAGTAGTAGTTTATATTTTTATAATATTTGGTCCCTGCTGATGTTCTCCCGTGAATCTACTGATAGGATTAGCTCCTCCCGAGTTGTCAGGGAAGGGGGGATCCCTTCTGGGAACCCTCAGTTCTGCAGAGGGGACGGCTCCCATCCCACAGGCGCTCGAGGGGTTGGCGCCGCTGCTGGCGTCAGCCTGCCGAGCCAGGCGCGTTCCCAGAGAGGACCCTGGCGCAGAGTGCGCGGCCTTCCAACAAAACCCCGGAGGCTGGAGGCTCTGCTCAGAAGGAGGGACCTTGTGCTGTAAACTGCCTGATGTCTCCCCCAGTTTCCTCTGTGGACTGTTCCGGATTGGCCCAGATCTGGGGACACGTCTCCTGCCCCGTGTAGACCCCTCGGTGGAGAGGCTTTTCTGTAGCGGCTCGCAAAGGACGCGTCCTCCTGCGCCCGGCATGTTAACTGGCTGCTGAAGTAAGTGCCTGTGTCAAAGCCGACTGCTGTGCTCAACCCCACTGCCTCCGTGTCTTGTATGTGCTGGAAAAAATTCCATTTATGAAAAGTATTTTTGTTAAGAATGCAATAAATATCTAACACTTTTAACACAGCTGCTGTCAAGTCGTTTGTTTCTCTCGTTTGATTTTTACCCAAGCTGGTAAGAAGCCTGCCAGGGGTGCTGGATCTGCTGGGGGCACGCGACGTCGGCGAGCTCAGCAGGCTTCGTGAGCACGGTTCCCCGGGGCCTCCGCCCGGGCTGGGGCACCTCTCTTGCGCGGGATCTCCCGCCCTGGCTCCGCGCCCGACGGTCATTTGGGAAAGGCCTTTCCCTCGGTGCTGTGCCCCGGCCGGGTCAGCCGGAGGGTGAGCCGCAGAGGGGTTGGCGGGCAGGGGGCAAATCCTGGGGCGGACTGGAGCGATCCCTCCTCTGCTGAGCAGCAGCGTGTGCCCGGGCCCGGCCCAGCAGGCTGCCCGTCGTGAAGCTGCTTCCTCTGTCCTCGGGAAATCACTGCCTCTGAGGCGGGGCGTGCGGCGGCGTGAGGTGTCTTGGGTGGCGTTCGGGTTTTATGGGGCTGGGCGGCGCTGGTTTGTTTCTGGATGATCTCATCCCTGTTGACGTTACCTTGAGGAAGTATCACAGATGTAAAGCTTCCTCTCGGAGCGTAAACCAGTTATGAACTGCCAGCAGCTGTGAAGAAACGTGTTTGTGACCAGATTATTCCTCAACTGTCTGTTCGGGGCTTTCTTGGTACTTCCTGGTGAAATCGGCAGCGCCGGTGTCTGCTGGATGCTGGCTTGGATGGATTTGGAGGCAGGAAGAGAGCAGACGGGGAAAGCATGTTCATGCCTCAAAAAATACCCTGAAATAAAAGTGAGCCCTGGTGGGAATAGCCGAGGAGGTCAGGTGGTGAGGTGGCTGACACCCCCAAGGGCCAGCCGGACCGCAGTAGCCGTGTGCCGTCGCAGGACCCCTCCCTACTGCGCTGTCCCAGGCCTCCCTTCTGTCTCAAATACATAAACCGGTCGTTTAAAAGTTCCTTTGGTTCGTGATCAAAAGTAAAATGAAGGGTTAAGAAAAGCTGTTCAGCTAATTTTGGCAGTGCCGGAGCCTGCTGTTGAAATAACGGCTGAAGCTTGCGGAGCTGCGTTTTCCTGACGTGTGCTCCCCGGGATGCGTGCACGTGGCCGGAGAAGGGGAGAGTGTTCAAGGGAAAACCGACGTGTTTCTGAAGCTAAAGAAATCCCTGTGAGCTGTGAGGGAGCATTTTAGCAAGGACCAGTGGCAGAGGGTGTCGAAGGAGCCTGATCTCCATCGTTAACCCGCCCGCAGCTGGGAGTGCTGAACGATAGAGGCAAAGGGTGTGAGAGAAGAAAGAGTTTTTAGCCATGAACCATTCCGATCTGCTCTGGGTTCTGTCCGTACTGTGACCCGGCCTCCTCCTGCTCCTGGGTGGGTGTTAGGAGTTCGTGTTGGGCGGCAGCTGGAACAGGCGTTCCTGAGCCTTTTTCACGTCCTCCAGCAAGAACATGAGGCCCGTGAGAGCAAATAATGTGATCCTCGCTGTAGATCTCTGTCCCACCACCACTGGCACAGAGCGCCAGTTGCTTCAAGTGGGAATGAATACACATGGGCCGAGCTGGAATTCAGCTGGTTTGAATCAGGAAAATAAATCCCACACCTAGAAAGTGATTTTTTTCTGTCTGCATTGCCAGGAGATCCCCGCAGTGTGGTGCTGGGCTTTCCTGAGACTTGCAGGGGCTGTTTGTAGAATTTCTGTCCCACCTCGATCGATGCTCACGTGCATGACCTTCTGTACTGGCTTGGCTCTGGTTTCCTTTTGGACAACCAGTGAGCACTCCCCTGCACGTGGTTCTGCTCCGAGTATCTCAATTTCGCTCGTCCAAAAGGAGAGAAGCGAGGAAATCTGGCATCTACTAAGAAAGGAGGTGGCATTTTGGGGAAAGAGATGGGCCTGCCCTATTCCAGATGTTCCTGAGAGCAAGGGAGGAGGCCCTGGGGTGTGAAGCGAGGGTGGGCCGTCCAGAAGTCCTTCTTTCCAAAGGTAGTTCTGCCCATGAGAGTCTGTGTCACCCTTACGGGCAGAGATGCCCCCGCAGGTCGTGTGTACGTTGTCATCCCTCCCTGGCAGAAGAGGACCCGCTGGGTTAGTGTTCCCTGGGGGTTCTTTGCCGGCCGTGCTCTATCTCTGGTGGTTTGCACACCATGACTTACGACTCCATGCTTTCCAGTCTGGCCGTGTCGGCGGTGCTCTCCGAAGGTCATTCTGGCTTCATTGTGGTTGTCTCTGGTGCACGGGGCAGGGGGTCACAGGAGAGAAGTTTGTGCTTCACGCCTGCCTTTGTCACCTCACCCTCAGGTACGTGATCATCTCCCGGGAGGAGAGGGAGCAGAACCTGATGGCCTTCCAGCACAGCGAGAGGATTTACTTCCGCGCCTGCCGCGACATCCACCCCGGGGAGAAGCTGCGGGTCTGGTACAGCGAGGATTACATGAAGCGCTTGCACAGCATGTCCCAGGAGACCATCAACAGAAACCTCACGAGCGGTGAGTCCCCTCCCTTTCCACCTTCTTCCCCCACCCCCTACCAGAGCGAGCGTGGCGGGTGACGTAGGCGATGCGGAGGCTGAGCGAGGGGAGCGGTCTTTCCCGAGCAGAGCAGCTCTGGGTAAGAGCTCTGCCGGGCGTGGAGGGACGGGTGCGCAAGAAGAACAACTTGACCGCTGCCGTGGAGATCGTGAAAGAAAGATCTGTGCTGTGCCGTGTCATGTCGTGTCTTGTGTCGTCTCGTCTCGTGTCATGTGTGTGCTGCTGGGCCCTGGTGACAAGCCCAGGGGTCCCAGAGCTCCTCTGTCACACAGGGCTTTCTGGCCAAGCTGATGGTCCCACAGACAAGCAGTAGGTTTTTCTCCGGCACGTGCCGCCATCACCGGCTCCTGCGAGCAGCCCGTCTGGGGGAGCCCCGGCTGGTGGTGTGTGCGTACCAAAGAGATCTTCTCCGTGTGTTTGTGTCCTTTTTCCTCGCTTAATTTATCTCCTCTTTCTTCAGAAAGATAATGTGGGATCAGCACGACATCAGCTAGAGACTGCTTAGTCTCGCAACCTTAGAGCGCGTGTACAACGTACAGGAGGCTGCGTACTTGTCAGACTGATTCTTCCCTGGAAAAAAATTGATATTTTATCTTAAGAGTAGCCATACTGGGATAAACCCAGCGGTCCTTTACATCAGGGTGACATCAGCAGAGCAGGAAGCTTTAGAGGAAGGCAAAACACCTGAACGCAGCGGTTCCTCTGTACGATGTTAAGACCTGGAGTTAACGAAGGGCATTTCTTTCCAGGCCTCGCCACAGAATGGCCGGGCCTCGGAGGGGCAGCCACACTCGCTGTAACTCCCTCACGAAGGTGCCCATGTGTGTTATTGCACAGCTGCTGTTGCTGCCTTGACTTGGTAAAAGGTGTCTCTTCTTTACTCACGGATGGACAAGCTGTCCTGACAAAGCCGGTTCTCCCTCGTCACCCTGGAGCTGCGGTGCGCTTGCAGGGTTACGTCTCGATGGCCCCACTCAGGCGGCTTCTGCTTCTCAATTAACAGGGCTACAAACGCGGCTTGTTTTCTCTTAACGACCGTCGGTGAGTGGCTGGGTGCAGGCTGCGGAGGTTTGGCCGCGTCCCGCGCGCACCTCGGTCGTCCCGTCGGTTTTGTGCTTTCTGAAAGCGCGTCGCGAGCGGGAGTTGCTCTGGAGGGGCGCCAGGAGCGCGAGCGGTCGCGCCGCCGCGGAGACGTGCCCGTCCTCGTGGCTGGTCGTGGTTTGCGCCAGTGAAGCGGTAACTCCCAGCCTGCTCCATGCGGCGAGCGTGGTAGAGATCTGCCTCCGCGCTGCTCAGGACCCGCCGTAGCCTTTTGCACGCTCGCTCACGTGGCTGTGGAGACCCTCCTGGAAACCGCCGACGTCTCGGTGAGCTCGTCCCGCGGCAAGCCGGGCTCAGCCTGCGCTGGCAAAAGCAGCGCAGAGGCGTTGCCAAAACAGGGCGTCGCTCGGGCCGCCGCTGGGCCTGGGAGAGACATCGCAGCCTCGGCCGGAAGGGCACTGAGAGGTGCTCAGGGAGCGGCACCAAAACCCCTTGAGTCGCTTTCGGGGTAACAGCTTCCAAATCCCCTGCGGACGAGCCTGCTGAGCAAAGTGACGCTCGCAGAGAAATAACAGAATAAATAATCCCCGGGTTTTGGTTCTGTCGGTAGCTTCTGACCCACCTCACTAGCGGCGTTGAGACCAGCAATGCGAGGGATCGCCTGGTGGTTTCCGGCTTTGCCGCAGGGCCGCACCGCTCCGGTGGTTGGGGAAAAAATACCTAGAAAAAAGAAGAATGTATTCTCTGAATCCCTGCCTCTGCCAGTAGCCATGATAGTCCGTAACAGGGGACACCCTTGGGCAGAGACTCCCAGCTTGGCCCGTAGACACTCCCCTCGTCAGTGTGTTGAAAATGAGACCGCTTGTTAGAGATTCGCTCGAGAAGCGGCTGGGTTTGCCCAGCCAGCCCCCAAACCCAGGGCAAACTCCCCACCATTCGGGCCAGCCCTCCTTATGGTGCCTTACTCCGCCTGTTTCGAGCCCTGCGTCTCCTCTGCGTTCTTAGCATTGCTCTCTGTAGAGAGGGAACAGGTGGCTTTTGCTCCCTAACTCTTAGGCAAGCATGAATGCACTTTAAAAGCAAACAAACCCCAAAATCAGCATAAAGCAGCGTCTTGTTTGGGAAGCCATCAATGCTTGAAGTTATTTCCAAGATAGAAGAATGATGGAAATTGAGCCAAACCTATCGTCTTTTGAATTTCCAGGTAAGGAAATCTGGCTATTCCCTTTATTTTAAGCAATTGATAATTTGTATGAGGTTGCTTTTATTGTTGTTTTGTTGGGTTTTTTTTTAAGTCACTGAATGGCCACACTCTTAGACTCCACCGGGACGAGCTAGATGTCCCATCCTCGGAGGGCGTCCACCCGGTGTAGCTCAGTTGACAACGAGTACCTTGGGGTTTAAGAGTGCAAGTTATTTTTACTCCTTTACCTTTGCATTTCTGGAGCAGCCTCCCAACCGGACGAGAGCAGAGGGGCTCGCAAACTTTGTGCGACAGGCTTTTGTCACGAAACGGTCCGAATCTCTCGCTGCACTGCTCTACACCTTGATACCTTTTACCAAGTCAAAACAGGCACAGGTCTTCCTTCCAGCCAGCCGAAAATGGCACTTGGGCTCTGGGCATTGGGTTCCACCACCATCAGTCCTTCACCTCGTAGGCTCCTTCTAGCGCAGGTCGGTTACACCTTGAGGTTAAAGAAGCTGCCTGTAGTTTCTCTTCTCTCTAAAGCGTGTGGGTCCCGCTCGGCCGTGGCTGCCCGGGACTGTCTCTGTTTTGGCAGACGTGCCCGTTAGCGGGGCTCCTCCTCTCGCGAGCCTCCGTTTCCACCGAGTTGTGTCAGTTCCCCGGTTCGTACCGCAACGTGCAGACCCGCAGGGATTCAAACTGCCTTTTTTGTTCTTTTTTTTTTTTTTTTCCCTATTTGTTTTGAGTTTTTAGATTGAGGGATGTTGCTTGGTTCCCCCGTGATAATCCCCACCCCTCGTTTGCCTTTCCAGGAGACAAGAAGTGGCAGAGGGAGAAGTCAGAAAAGAACGTGGAGAATCAGGAGGACGCGCGGGGCCCGCTCCATCTCGCCACCTTAAAGCAAGGGAAGAGCCCCTACAAGCGCAGCTGTGACGAGGGGGAATCCCACCCCCAAACAAAGAAAAAAAAGATTGACCTCATCTTCAAAGACGTCCTGGAGGCTTCCTTAGAGTCCACCAAATTTGAAGAGAACCAGTTAGCAACGAGCACGCCGCTTTCCATCAGAAAAGCGTCTAAATACCAGGCTGAGGACATCTTTGAGAGGTGTGGCGGTGCCATGCAGCACGGCTCCCTGAGCCTCAGCAGAAACCGGAGCGAGGGGGAATGGAAGGTCCCCCACGGTTCCTCTTTCAGCTCGGCCAAAGAGGTGGGCATCCTTGAAGACGAGGAAGAAGAGCCCTTGTCACTCACCGCAGACAGCCCGACTGAGCTGTCGCTGGCCTCTGCGCAAGGCAACTCCCACGAAATCCCCACCACCTCCTTCTGCCCCAACTGCATCCGGCTGAAGAAGAAGATCCGGGAGCTGCAGGCCGAGTTAGACATGCTGCGATCCGGGAAGTTACCCGAGCCACCCGTGCTACCGCCCCAGGTACCTGAGCTCCAAGAGTTCTCGGACCCCACAGGTAAGCCTTGCCGAGTAACGGCCTTCTCCAAACCCTGCCTAAGGAGAGTAGTGAGGTGCCTGTGTGCTGTGTACCCACCTAAAGCCTTTTGCTCTGAGAGTTCAGGTGGACACGTGGCTCCGTGGAAGGTTTTCGTTGTCAGGTTTTGTGACCGGGCGGGCCAGGAGCTGACGCAGCTGCGGGCACAGTGGAAAAATCTGTCTGGGGAAGACTCTGTATGACAACTCGCTCGCTTTGTTGCCGTTGTAATCGATGATGCACTGCCAATAAAAAAGACGTTCCATTGCAGACGGTTTGTTCGCTGTATTTTTGACGCATTCTCTTTCAGCGGAAGCCCCTCCGCAGTGCCTCACGCGCTGCCCAGAGAGTCCGAATGGCTCTGTGGTAACGCTGAAATGTGCGCTCTTTGTGTACGGAACGACGTCCCGCTGTGTCCCGTGTTGGAAAGCCCTCTCTGTTTCCTCCGCTGCCTTAACGCAACCGTGTGTCCCTTTCCGAAGAGACGTTTCCTTTCCTCCAGGGACCTGCTGTCGGGCAGCCAGGAGCCTTCAGCAGAGGGAACGTTTGAGTCGCACCATGTGTTGCGCAAGTAGCCAGGATGTAGCGTCCTTTCTTCCTGTCCACCGTGGCACGTTGGAGACAAAGCTCAAATGCAGAAACGTTGATTTCTTTTCCCCTCAAAGGCATCATTCAGATTGTACCCACGGTGTATCGTGGGCAGGAGAGGGCAGGTTGTGGCCGGCTCATCGAGCAGTGCTCTTCTGTCACCAGTAGGATGTTTCTCTAGCTCGGCAACTTGCAAATACCATATTTTTTTTCCTTTTTGTTTTGTGTTTTTTTTCTTAACAGCTTCAGAAAGCATCATCTCTGTTCCCACCATCATGGAGGACGACGACCAAGAGGTGGATTCTGCTGACGAATCGGTTTCCAACGACATGATCGCTGCTACAGACGAGCCTTCCAAGATGTCTTCTGCGACGGGCCGGAGGATACGACGGTTCAAGCAAGAGTGGCTTAAAAAGTTTTGGTTTCTGCGGTACTCGCCGACCTTGAATGAAATGTGGTGCCACGTCTGTAGGCAGTACACGGTGCAATCCTCTCGGACTTCAGCCTTCATCATCGGCTCGAAGCAGTTCAAGATACACACGATAAAGCTTCACAGCCAGAGCAACCTCCACAAGAAGTGCCTGCAGCTTTACAAGCTCAGGATGCACCCGGAGAAGACGGAGGAGATGTGCCGGAACATGACCCTGCTCTTCAACACGGCCTACCACTTGGCCCTGGAGGGCAGGCCCTACTACGACTTCCGGCCCCTGGCGGAACTGCTGAGAAAGTGCGAGCTGAAGGTGGTGGATCAGTACATGAACGAGGGAGACTGCCAGATCCTCATCCACCACATCGCCCGGGCTCTTCGAGAAGACCTGGTTGAACGGATCCGACAGTCTCCCTTCCTCAGCATCATTCTGGATGGGCAGAGCGACGACCTGCTTGCAGACACGGTTGCGGTTTACGTGCAGTACACCAGCAGCGACGGGCCCCCGGCAACCGAATTCCTGTCTCTTCAGGAACTGGGGTTTTCTACAACGGACAGTTACCTCCAAGCGCTGGACAGGGCTTTTTCCAGCCTGGGCATCCGACTGCAGGATGAGAAGCCAACTATTGGCCTGGGAGTCGATGGCGCCAACATCACCGCCAGCCTGAGAGCCAACTTGTTCATGACAATCAGAAAGACCTTGCCCTGGCTCCTCTGCCTGCCCTTCATGGTGCACAGGCCCCACTTGGAAATTTTGGATGCGATCAGCGGGAAGGAGCTGCCGTGCCTGGAGGAGCTAGAAAACAACCTGAAGCAGCTGCTCAGTTTCTACCGTTACTCCCCCCGACTCATGTGCGAGTTGAGGGTCACTGCGGCCACGCTGTGCGAGGAGACCGAGTTCTTGGGGGACATCCGAGCAGTGAAGTGGATCATCGGGGAGCAGAACGTGCTCAACGCTCTCATCAAGGACTACCTTGAGGTCGTGGCCCATCTCAAAGACGTCAGCGGCCAGACCCAAAGGGCGGACGCTTCTGCCATTGCGTTGGCCCTCCTGCAGTTCCTGATGGACTACCAGTCGATTAAACTCATCTACTTCCTGCTGGATGTGATCGCTGTGCTCTCACGCCTCGCCTATGTCTTCCAAGGGGAGTACCTTCTTGTGTCGCAGGTGGACGATAAAATCGAGGAGGCCATCCAGGAGATCAGCCGGCTCGCGGACTCGCCCGGGGAGTACTTGCAGGAGTTTGAGGAGAACTTCCGTGAAAGCTTTAACGGCATCGCTGTGAAAAACCTACGGGTGGCCGAAGCCAAATTCCAGTCCATCAGAGAAAAGATCTGCCAGAAGACGCAGGTGATCCTAGCCCAAAGGTTTGATTCCCGTAGCCGGACATTTGTGAAGGCCTGTCAGGTGTTTGACCTCGCCGCCTGGCCCAGAAGCACCGACGAGCTCATGAGCTACGGGAAGGAGGATATGGTACAAATATTTGAACACCTGGAGACGGTCCCGTCGTTTTCCAGAGAGGTTTGCAGAGAGGGGATGGACACCCGAGGGAGTCTGCTGATGGAGTGGCGAGAACTCAAGGTGGATTATTATACCAAAAACGGTTTTAAAGACTTGCTCAGTCACATTTGTAAATACAAACAGAGATTCCCCCTCCTAAATAAAATAGTTCAGATCCTCAAAGTCCTCCCCACCTCCTCGGCCTGCTGCGAGAAGGGGCGCAACGCCCTGCAGAGAGTGCGCAAAAACAACCGCTCTCGGCTGACGCTGGAGCAGCTCAGCGATCTGTTGACGATCGCCGTGAACGGGCCGCCCATCGCCAGCTTCGATTGCAAGCGGGCGCTCGATAGCTGGTTCGAGGAGAAGTCGGGCAATAGTTACGCGCTGTCGGCCGAGATGCTGAGCAGGATGTCGTCGCTCGAGCAGAAGCCGATGTTGCAGAGCGTGGACCACGGCTCTGAGTTTTACCCCGATATTTAGGAAGGAATGCCTCAGATCAGAAAGCTGTTGAATAATTTTTTTAAATCTATACTCTAAACTTTGATATATTATATAAAATATATATATATTATATATATTAAGGAAAAAACCCACACTGAAAATTTAAAAGTTAAGACGATGTGCGTCTGATAGAAGCTAAGCAGAATTTTAAAGATTGAGACAATGTGTAGACATTTACCGGTGTCTCCAACCATGGCAGCTGCAGTGTAGGTGGCAACATTTCATTCTTTAGAAGCATGTGCTGGGGCCATACTCTACATGTCCAAACCTAACGATCTATAAGCTAGACGACGGGTCTTTGTCAGCCTCATCCTCCCGGCGGTTTCCTTTGTATGCGTGTTGTCGGGTTGGTTTTTGTGTTGTTTTGGTTTTAGGGTGGGTTGGTTGGTTGGTTTTTCCCTCCTCGGTTTTAATCTCTGCCTCTCTTTCCGTTGTTCGATTTTTGAGCCATTCGAGCCTTTTGTTGACGACCGTCAGATTTCTGGTTTCCGACGGAGCGTCCCGTGCGTTCACGTTGTCCCCGGCTCTCCAGCTCCACCCGGTTCTCTTCGCTCGAGCGGGAGCTTCGCTCGCTCGTGGGGATTGCTGGGAGGAGGCAAAGGCCGGGGGCGTCACTTTGGGTTTTCCTTCTGGTTTAGAAACAAACGCCTCCGCTAAACTGTGACGTCCCTTCCTCAGCTCTCCCTCCTTCCGGGCTGTAGAGTAACTCTTGGCTTTCAGCTCCTTTTCCGATAACCCTCGTACCGGTCTATCATACGTATGTATTAACATGATGTCATGTGCAGTCTATAAAATAGCAAAATAGAGAAGGCAGGGGGAAATTTTTGCATTTATATTTTTATATTGTAGGAGATAAAAATATATATATATATATATACAACTATTCATTCAAATCCAGGGCTGCTGTGGAAGCTAGACAGCCAATGAGTCAAGAGCCGTCTCTGGGCGGAGATTCAAAGGCTTAAAAAATTATATTCTAATTTACATTATTTATACTATGTCTTTATAATCCTAGATTGTCGTGGGTTTCTTTTGTTTTGTTTTGTTTTTTTGTCGTGTTTTGTTTGGAATGACTGAAAGTCAAACCTGCCGCGGTTTGGCGGCGGGAGCTATCAATGCAAGATTATCTCGGAGTAGATTTGTGTGATGATGTCGTACAAAGGTTCACGTTTTCTCTTGTGACCAAGGTTACATGTTCCGCAGCACAGCAGACTGATGACGGCGGGAAGAAGGGACGCTCCGCTTCTTCCTGCGGAATATTTCTTCCTTTCTCGAAAGGGATGCAGAGTCCAGCTGAAATGTGGATGGGGGACTCGCACCTTCCATCACAAAGAGATCGCTCTGGGAGCTCGGGGTTCTTCTTTGTGCTGTTCGTTTAAAGTAAACGAGCTCCAGGCGTTCACGCAATATCACTTCAGGTTAGAAAAGCGAAAAAAAAGAAAAAAAAAAAAGAAAAAAAATCACAAAAAAAAAAGCCAGACAGAAAAAAATTATAAATAGAAACAAAAAAGGTGCAAAAACTCCACAGATGCTAGTGCCTTGCCCTGCTGATGTGGCATGGACAGCACCAACCTGACCAGAGCATCGCGGGAGTGAGAACCTGTTGCGCAGACGCTGTCGGAGCCGACACGTTCTCACTTCCCGCAGGGACAAGCTTTGTGCCAAGCTGTGTTGTTTGGAAACGTGACGGTGGTATCAGCAACACTGAACCTTTCCTTTCTCCTGTTACCCCCCTGCCCTTGGTCTTGGTGCTAAGATATCTCTAGAACCGTTGCTGCTANGGCTGAGCCCGCCCCAAGCCCCCGCAGAGGCCACCCTTGCGTCCCGGCTCTGCCCCTCTTGCTGGGCCGGACGGCCCGAGGGGAGTCGAGCGGACCCCGCGAATGTAGCGGCGAGGGCCGGGCCGGCGCCGTACCCCCTGTAGCACTTACCCCCTGTCCCCTCTGCCTTACCTCACGTGGCCGGCTCAGGCAGGAGGGGGAACCTGCGCCGGGGACACCCACCAAATGGCCGAGCCGCCAGCACCAGGCACTTCTCCCCGCAGTCCTCCCCAAAACGTCGTGAGCTGGGGCAGGGCTTCGCAAGGGCCTCCGTACCCAACACCCAGCAAGCAGAACAGCGGCTTTCTTTGCGTTTTCCCCCATCTTTCCCAATGAGCGATGTGATCGAATTGACTCGCTCACCTAAAAGCTAAACTGGAACGCTCCCCGCCAGCGGTGCCGGCTTGGGCGGTTGTTCTCCTGTTGTTCACCTGACTGTAAAACAGGGAAGGTCTCCGCAGGGGGTGCTCGCAGCCCTCCAGGCCCCTGCACAGGCTGTGGCCGCAGAGGTGGCACCGTCCCTCCTCAGTCAAAATTTGAGGAGATGTACAAAGAAAAAAGTAAGATAAAAAAGGGAGGAGAGTTGCTGCTCTGATAACCTCTGACTGGGAGACGGGCAAGGTGAACGTAGCTGTTGGAGATAAGAAGTAAACTGATGCGCTGGGGGGGAACGGGCAGGTCGAGGAGAGTTGCCCTTGTCTTGTTGCACGTGCGGGTGGCGGCAGAAGCAAATGTGGCGAAGAGATTTGATGCAAGCTGCTCTGGGTGTTGGAGAGGCTGTGGAGACTGTTTCCCTCCTCCCCTTTTTCTTTGTTTTCTCTTTCCTCTGCTTTTTCATTTTCCTTTCGTAGAATTATAGCATGGTTTGGGTTAGAAGGAAACTTACAGGGTCACTGGTCCAACTCCTTGCAGGGAGCAGGGACATCTGCAACTAGAGCAGGTTGCTCAGAGCCTCATCAAGCCTGACCTTGAATATCTCTAGGGATGGGGCTTCCACCACCTCCCTGGGCAACCTGTTCCCGTGTCCCAGCACCCTCAGAGTAAAGAACTTGTTCCTAATGCCCAATGCTCAACTCCATAGCAGAAAAGAATCACTTGTTTTCCTGTTGGCAGCGGGGACAGCCCTTTGGCGCGTGGCTCTGCCGCAGAGGCCCGTCCAAGAGCCTGGCCTGCACAGAGAAGGGACGCTTGAGGGAAGTCTCCAGACACCTTTGCGGCTCCCCAAGAGCTGAGCCGCCCAAGAGGCCCGTTCACAGCTCCTGCTCTGAGCCTCTTTGCTTTGGCCGCCGGGGAGGAAACAGTGCCTTTGCCTTGCGGTGAGGTGAGAGCTGCCCGAGGCTTGTTCAGAAACAATTCCTCTAGCTTGTTGCCCCATTTCCTTCGATTCGCTCGCACGTCCCGTTCCCACCTTTCACCCAGTGCTCTAACTCCTACTGGCGGAGCAGAACGTGCAGCGAGGAGTGGTTTTTTACCCCAGGCAGGCAGCTGGCAAAGGGAGAGCACGTGGTCCTTTTGGAAATAACGCTGGTGCCGGTGGGAGGCGTGATTCCCCTCCATGGGATGTCGTAGGTACCTGCCATGGGAGAGGTCAGAAACCCCTTGAATCGGTCATGGGGGGCTTGGCAGAGCAGCCAGCCCAGCCCAGCTCCCCCTGTCACCCTCACGTCGGAAGATAAACCCGGCCTTTGTCCTAGGCAGCCGTTGGTGCTTTGCAGGCTTCCCCTCCAGGTCCACCCACCTATCAGATCCGTAGCTGTTCCTCCCGTGGATAGTCTGGGGCTGGAAATGGGACAGCTGAGTGAGCTGGGGAGGAGGGGGGATGCCGATGCAAAGCGCCCTGGCTTCCCGGTGCCCGGCCCTGGCTGGGAGCAGGTGCCTGATGTCTGTGCCCTGTTTGCCAGCCCCAGGCATTAGGTTTAATCGCTGCCCTCCCTGCTGTGCCGAGCGAGCGAGAGGAGGTTCTTTCCAACATGTTGCTCACGGCATCTTGAGCTTCTTCGGCTGCGGAGAGAGAAGGGTTTTTATTTTCTCCAGGGAGATCTTTGTTCTCCTCCTTGCCCACGCATCTTGGCTATGGCACCTGACTGTGAATAACACGCACTTCTTGGGACCTTCGGGTCTGTATTTCTAGCCCGTGGGCTTTTTGGTTGCCAATTCCCCCTCCCCGCTTTTTGCTCTGGCTCCTCGCCTCTTCCACCCTGCCGTGAAGCAGAAACCCGTGAAGCACACGCAGACGTGTCCTTCTGCCACAAGGCCGAACCCAGCAGGGACAGTCCTCACAAGAGACCAAAGCTCTTCCCATACCAGCAAAAGCGTGCGGGAGCCAAGGGGGGGGGTTGCCAGCGGACGTGTCGTTGCCTGGGGTCTCCAGCTGACCGCGGCAACGTCCCCCGTGCCGGCCGCGCTTTTGCTGTGCGACTCCTCGGCCGCGATTCAGGCTCGGTCCATCTCTTTCTCACAGCACAAACTCAACCCGGTGGCCCGTGGGGTAGGTCTCCGGGGATCCCCCGATGTCACGAAGCGTGCTGGCTGGCTGGCTGGCTGGCGGGTGAGGCGAGGCGGCCGAGCCAGCCGGCTCCCCCAGCAGCAGCCACGGCCTCTGCTTCCGCGGGTTCCCCTCTCAGCCCCGTCAACAGAGGTCTTGAAAGCAGAGAAATGGTACGTTGCTCCCCCCGCCGTCGCACTCGATGCAGTAACGCCTATGCAATTCCCGTCTCCCTCGGAGGAGACACCTACGGTGTGTGTGCATGTAAGCTAGTGTATGTATACAGTACATATGCATAGGGTCTATATATTGTATATACGCACATCCCAGTACATATACACACAGTACAAAAAAAAAGATTAAAATCACGTGCTTATATATCTATAAATAAAATCCTATATATTTATATATTTCTATGTTTTCGATAGATATAAAGATATAATATAGAGATAGACTCAACCACCCTTGTGTAAGGCTGGCCCTGTGTTCTGGCACAAGGCGCGTGACACTGAAGACTTTGGGATAGGTTTAGCCATACGCTGCATCCGCGTCTGCACGTACAACCCTCCATGGAGAGCGGCCTCGCCGTGCTTAGGGCCAGGGGGTTCCTCGCTCGCCTCTTAACCAAGTGCTAAATAAGGATTTCGTTTGGTGGGGGAAGGCGCTCGAGCGTCCTCGTCTTCTCCCGAGGGAGCTGAGGTCTGGTGTGTTCGCCCCTGGACAGACACATATCCCACCCTCACACGCACTTTTCTCTCTCCGCGCAGACCCGCTTGGCAGCTGCCGGCGCCGGTGCCGTGCAAACGTGGTTTTGTGCTGTTCCCCCCAGATCCGTTTTCAGCTGTACCGCTCGGCATCCCTCAGCACTTGCCCCCGGCTTCGCTCGCAGGCATCGGTCAGCGCCGGCATAAGAGCAGCAGGAGAGGCCGGGTGTCACCGAGCGGAGGGAGGGCAGCTGCCACGCGGTCAGAGCCAGAGCGGCGTGAATGAGAAGGGACTGCGCGGTCAGAGTGTGAAGGACAGGAGCGTGCTGGCCCCCTTGGAGGGCCCAGGCAGCTCTGCCGGGTCAGGCTTGTCGCTGTTCCGTTCCCTCTGACCTTGTGGCCGCTCTTCAGTTGTTCTGCAGGAAAGGGAACAATGCGATTGCGCGGAAGACGTGGTCGGTGGTACGTGCGCGGTCCTTTGGGCCCAACCACGCGGCGCACTGGCCTCGCCGGGCTGCAGCACCCGAGGGTGCAGCCCTCTTGCCCTGCGCGTCTAAAGAGGTGCCCGTTTTTACATGACGGGCACGTCAATGCTGCGAGTGGCTTTGGGGGAGGGCTCAGCCTTTCCTGATTGTCTCCAATGGCTGCAGGATGGACGGCCGCCTCCAGCCCTCCCTTCCCTGGACCCTCATGGCCCACAGACCTACCACAGGGCAAAGCCCTTGGCCGGGGCCTGTGGGGACCCGGGAGGCACCTCTGGCAGCGGGTGGTGGGTCACCACCCCTCTGCCTCCCCGCGAGGGGCGGAGGGGAGGCCTGGAGGTCTGGCGACCGCCGCGCTCCTCGCCGCTTGCTGGAGCTCTTGGCTTCAGTCAGGGCGACTCATAATTCCCACTGGTATTGCACGAGCAGGCACCGTGCCAGCTCCCCCCGAGCCCTCTCCTAGGCCTCTCTCCTCCACACAACTGGTAATCCACCTCAGCCGCAACCCACCTGCCGGCGGCCCCCGACCGCGCCGCAGCCCCTCGGCCGCGGGGAGCTCCCGGCACCTGTTCCTCACGAACCTCAGAGACGGTTTTCCCGCTCCCGGCCCCCTCCTTCGGATGCCACTGACACTCGCGTGGGCTCGGCCCACGGCCCGGCCGGCAGTGCGGTCAGGGCCTCCCACGCACTGCACCTCACGTCGAATAAGCTCGCCGGGCTGCGCGGGGGAACCGCGTCTCATATGCTGTAATGTCCCGAATGCTATAGGAGGGCTACAGAGTTTTCTGCCGGTCACGGCATCCTCATAGACTCACCCGACTGTTGGCAAAAATGCATTTCTACTTCCAGAAAACAGGAGGTTTTCGTCTCAAACCTCCCCGTGCCCACATCCAAACACAGCCCTGCTGAACCGTTGCAAAACGATCTCTCACCCACCCACCCACCACACACACACACACACACACAAAATGAGAGAAGAATTATCTAGACGTCTATAACTACATATGTATTAATATGTTAATATCACTCTTTTGGAGAGCATTAAAATGTTATTACTTTACAGACTATGCTTTATAGTACCTGTGTGAAAGGACCTAGGACACTGGATACGAATAGAGCTATGTTGATATATCATAGTATGTACACGAGAACCTTCCTTTTGTCATATTATCCTTGTAATGTAAAATGATTGTTAATAAAAAAACATTTAAATTTATCAAGTTGGGTCACTCGTTCTTCACATTGGTCTTGGAAGTCGTCGTTTTCCCCGCGGCAGCCGGGGTCAGCGCCGGGACGGGTCTGTTGGCACGAGCCGCAGCCAGAGTCTCTGCGCTCCCTTTCTGGTCGGGGACAGTGGCAGTAGCGTCGGCTTCGCTGGGGTGGGCTGGGCTTGTAATGCACGCTCCAAAAACCTTGCGTCTGTGCCTGGTTTGGTTTGAAGGATGCAGAGACTTTTCCTGAGCTCTCTGTGCTCCAGAGCTGGGGGAAGCCAGACTTTTCCTACCCTGAAAAGAAAGGGCTGGTTTAACTTCGGGTTCTTCTCCTTTGAGCAACCTGCTCTGGTTGCAGATTTCCCTGTGCCTTGCAGACGGGTGGGACCAGGTGGCCTTGAAAGGTCCCTTCCCACCCAAACCATTCCTTGATTCTGTGATTCTATCGTATGAAAGTTTGGTTGAGACCAAGTCCACGATGGATTAACTAAAGGTGTGACTTTTAAAACAGTTTGACAAACTAAGAGTAGTTTTGTACGTGGAGGTTCTTAGATCTGCTAAGTGGACGTGGCGGGGAGCACCAACCTCTGAAACAAGGCCCAGTGTCCACGGCTTCGCACGTCTGGCCCCGCAGGTGATGGGATGGGCGGAAGCCGTGGTTTCAGAGTGAATCCCCACACACACATTTAGCTGGGGACAGCAGCCGCAGGGGCGGGAAGCAAGAGGAGCTTCCACACTGGTCAGGAAAAATAGCCCCGAACTAGTGATCTGGTAGCAAAGGTTGCTCTTGGTGACTTCCTCGAAGTCGTCGAGCAGTCCAAGAATGACGAACGACTTGCTGTTTCCTGGCAGATTTCACTGTAGTGATTTAAAATCGCTTATTTTTGAGCAGCAAAATCCTTGTGATTGTCGGGGCTGAGCTCCAACGTGATGAGCTGCAGTTTTGCCAGGCACGCGGCCGCCAGCGGTAGAAACCTCATCTCCGGGGTTTTGCCTTTGCTGGTCAATGAGCAGCACAGAAAGCAGGGCTCTGGGTGGCTTTCAGCAGCGCAGCTGTGTGTAGAGAGGAGGAGCGGCGTCCGGAAAGCGCCGACAATTTGCCGTTAATTTCCTAGGAGCGGGCTCTGCGCTGTGGACACTGGACCGTCAGCACCGATCGGCCTCCGTGCTGAGAACTTCGAGGCCTTAAAAGCAGGATGCCCTCGGGTGAAGAGCACGGCCTAGGCCGGTGTCAGGCAGGGAAGCTTGCACAAATTTATCTGATCTAGAGTTATAAAGGTGCCCTTCGTTGTTAGGACCGCTGGCTCTCCTGTCGGTACGAGCCAAAAGGAAATGGAAAAATTCCTCCATGGTGGTTGTCATAGCATTAAAGCCAGGTGTGCTCTTCCCCAGCTCTGCTGGTGCCCTGGACATGCTCCTCGGAGGTGGCTGTTGTCAGCAGCTCCCACTTCAAACCTGATTTAGCTAAAAAAAACAAAACGATGTGGTGTTTCTTCCTGGAAACGGGAGGGCTGTGGTGCCTGCGATGCTGGGGATCTGCAGGCACAGCCGGTGGGGGTTTGCAGGGAGGGACACGTGGGCAGCCCAGCGCACCGGTGGCGTTCAGCCAGTGCCCCTCAAAGTGTTTAATCAGAGGGCAGGGGCACAGGGGACCAGAGAGGCTGCTTCTGGCAGAGCTGTTTCCACCCGAACGGAGCCACAGCTCGTTTATGAGGAGCTCTAAAAATATCTGCAGATAATCAAAGGCTCTGGCAGAACGGCACAGGCGCTAACGAGACTTCGTGGCTCTCAGAAGTCGCCTGTTTGAAATTGTTTTAATCCAAGGGGGAAAACAAGCGTGCTGTCTGCGCCGCTACCAGCCAGAGACACCAGCGGTCCCTCTGCAGGCACGCGGGGCTGCGAGAGCAGTGCAGAGGCGATGGGGACGGGATGTGGAGCTGGGGACGAGGGTGGGACGTGGAGCTGGGAACGTGGTCTGCAGGTGCCACAGCACCTCGTGATGCTTGGGAGAGCTGTCTAGGAAGACTGGGAGGTGTCAGGTCTGAGCGGTTTTCTTGGGGGCATCTCAGAGCCCCTTCCTTGCTGGGTTTTCTCCACGCTCATCAGTGACTGGGTGTTCAGGGAAGCGGAGGAACCGTCTGCAAATCTCCAGGGCTAGGGCTGGTCATGGCTGCGGCCGGGCTGCTGGAGTAGGTGCCACTCTCCCCTGGCAGACAGAGGATTACGGGCCAGTTCCATTCTAATTTTTAAATACTGGGCAGGGGCAGAAAACTTCTAATAAATCCAAAGTGACAGTGAACAGCCGGGTTAAGAGAAGAATGGTTCTGCGGCGGCTGTGGCTGCCCGGCGGATTCCTGAGTGAGCCCCACATGAATCCCCTCGGTGGGAAGGATTGTCCCTGGCAAACTTGCCACCCATGTTCCACTTCCTGCGTGGGAGAAATCCAGCTCCTTTCCCCCGACCTCTCCGGCCAGTGCCCCTGGAGCACCAGCCTGGAAGGGCCAGCTGCAGCCAGGCCCGGCAGCCTCGCTTTGTTTTTTTCTCATGCTTTCACACTGACTGTGATGGGTGAGAGTGTCCCCAAACTGTCAGGGAGCTACATACTTCCCAGTCCTGCCCCCATCATCTCTTTTCTCTTACTTTTATCTGCAGTACTCTTGTCAGGAACCAGCTACCACAGTGATGGTTTTGGGCCAGCTCACGGGTATTCCTCCCTAGGGCGCGTGGTTTACAGAGCAGCATCAGCACCGCCTTGGAAGTACCAAGATCGGTGAAAACGCTGGACCCAGTTTTGTTTAGGAGATGGGGCCAGTGCATGGGAGGAACTCCGTTCCCAGACCCTCTTCCCCCAGCCCCTCACAGCTGCAGGGAAGCCTTCACAGCTTTGTTCAGCCGCCGCCGTGCTGCAAAAGCCACTGGATTCCCAGCGCTCAACGCCTTTGCTGCCTGTTCCCCGTCCTGCGCCCAGCCCTTGATCACGCCCTTCTGAGGACCTTCTGGTGACTCACGCCCAGGACTTGGTAACCCTGAGTGAGCTGCAAGGCAGAGGGGACACACCCTGGAGTAAAGAAGGCAGACACACCGTGTGTTGATACAGCCTGGGAGTGTTTACTTGTGGTGACTGACACGTTGCGCTGTCACATCAGACAGAGCGGCCGAGCCTCGGGCTCTGGTTTTGTGCTTTGGGCTGTGCGAACAACAGCGAGACTGGACAAACAACACCTGGCTCTGCACAGAGACCACACCGAAGGACCAAGGAAGCAGAAGAGCCTTCTCATGCTGGAAGGCCGCGAAGCACAATTTCGCTTGGCTACTATTTTTGAGCAATTTGATTATTGCCAACAGAAGAAACAATATGAAGTGTCAAGTAGCAGTAGTCACTTGTCATGCTTATCTCTGAGCCAATCGACCAAACACATTTTTAGACTTTGTTAAATTCGGAAATACATTAAAAATGCTGCCAAAGCTCTGTCCTTTAATTCAATCCAGCTTCAAACTGACCTTCGTAAGAAGCGGGATCCAAGCCGCCTTAGCCCCCAGCTCTTGCTGAGCGTCATCATGCTCAACCTGTCTTAGACATCAGGAATATTTGGGGAAACCTTGGGCCGTGTTTCTGCGGCTCAGATCACAGCCTTCTCCATTCTGGGGGAAAAACGGGTGTCTTTGGACACTACTGCCAAGACACGACTGATGCTAGCAAAATGCGAAGCACTTTTGTTCAAGGTGTGGAAAGCACCGTAGTGTCTGGGAGAACAGCTGAGCCTGAAACTCTTCCCAGCCCCGTTGAAGGGAATTTTCCATCAGGTTCTGAGGTATCACCTCTTTGCAAAGCAAACCTGGTTGCAAGGAGATATGCAGGGGACAGGCGAGGGGAACACCGTGCGCTGAAAAAGTTACTCTGCCAGGAGAGCCGCTGCATCTGCTCCCCCTTGCAGCTGGGGAAGGGAGCCGAAGGCAGGAATGAGCCTAAAACATCCCAGAGATGTTTTAGTGGCTATTGGTGATCTGTGCTTTTTTATCTCTTCTACCATCGCACAAATTGCCTAAAATCAGACCAGATCACGTCTCTGGGAAGATCTAGCGCTGAGGGCAGGTCGAGGCAAAGCAGCTGCAGTCTGCAGTGTAACCCAGTAACTCCTTCGTGTAGTCAGAAAGTTCTTTCCTCTGGCCTCTCGGTCGCCTGGGCTGAGCAGAGGCCATGGCCCAGCCCCGCTCTCCCAGAGCGATGCTGGGAGCAGGGCAGGAGCTGCCTTTCCCACTCTGCTTTACACCAGTTCTGGTGATTTCTGTCACTGGAGGAGGGGCTGCAAGTCCCCGTCCGTAAACTTACGGCTCTCTGGCCCTTTGTGAAAAGGGCTGTTCATTCTGATCAGGTAAAAAGACACCCCCCACCCCTTCTTTTTCCTTCCTCCCAACAGTCTTTTTGCTTCCAGCTGCTCTGTGTCAATGGGTTATAGGAGGACATCGAATCAGTGCAGCCACCAAATAGCCACTGGGGGATCTGGTGGCTATTGTTGATCACAGATGTACATGAATTGCCATCATTAGCTTTGTGCTTCTTCTCTTACGATGCAGTTTATACAACGCGGCACCCTTTGATTGAAGACTGGCTTCCAGCTGAATTTCATTCCCCTGTGCCTGGCGCTTCAGCCAGTTTTCGGACGCTGGTTCTGGCGGTTTCCCTTTGCCAAACGGACGGCAGCCTTCCCGTGACGCTCTGCGAGACTCGTTTGCCTAACTGTCCAAACGGGATGGGTACAAGGCAAAGCCTAGCTTAATATTTTGAATTAAACAGAGGAGCCGCTTAATATTTTGAATTAAACAGAGGATCAAGCTGACTCTGCAAATAGGGAGTTCTTTGAGTTTTTCAGTGCTACAAACTCTGCGGTGGTTTTCAGATTTTTTGGACGCCTTGTCCCTGTGGAAGTCCCTTAAAGCTGTGTCTACTACTTGAAATAAAGTGGCAGGACAGGCAGTGTGCTTATGGGGTCATAGCATCATCGCTGCCCATGCCAGACTTTCAGCCCACCTAGACACCAAAAAAAGTAGACAATAAACAGTATTATTTAAGTCACGTCAAATCTTGAAAGTGCACACAACAAAACAAGCCCCGGAGAGTCTGTCTGGTCCGTGAATTCCTTCTGTCTGGAAGTGACGAAATCATGGCAGGTCTAAGGGTTGTCTTTGGGGAATGCTGGTATGAGGATCTGAGTGCCACAGTCAACTGTCAAACCAAAGCCATCCATCAGCTGCTAAGGTATGAAACAATCCCACTTCTTTTGCCTCCTCTCAGATGTTGCCTGGGATGGAATGAGAGAATCTGAAACTTTCTAGCTCAGAAAAACCCAAACAGAGAAGACGGCAGTAAGCAGAAAGATTTGGTCCAGGTTTTTGGAGGTAACATCAGCAATAACCTTTTGTCCGCGTTGAGGGCCTTCCTGGGTGACGCCGTTTGAAAAACAGAAGATCCTTCCGCTGAAGGGTCACAAAACATTTGTGTTTTCAGCAGTTCTCATGAATTCTAAACACACGGTGTCAAAAGCTCCAGGAAACAAAAGTACAGGCAGGTATCTGAGCACTTGCTTGGCAGTGTTGGCTTCAAAGGCTGCTACACAGGACGATGGTGCTGACTGTCTCACTCCTTCCTCTGTCCTCTCCCTTAGTCCTGTATCTTTCTCTCGGTACCCATCTGCTGCACCTTGGCTTCTCTCTCTGTCGCGCTGATACCTGGGGTTGCTTCGCCATCTTCATTTTTCACAGTCTTGTGTTATGAAAAGCGGTGGCTGGTGAAACATCTGCCGCGCGCTTGTGCTTGCGGAGCCAGCAGTCGTCAGGGGAGGTGGGGGACAGTGCCAGGTGCCACGGAGTGGCTCAGGTTTCCATGGTAGCTTTGTTCCCCTCTGCTCCTCTGCAGAAACAAGGACCTCGCAGAAACCACAGTGGGCAGGCCAATAAAATTAATTCGGATCATCCAGGCAGCCAAACGCCTTGTTTGAGAGAACCACTTAATTAGGTGAGAGATTGTCCTTTAAATACATTTTCCAGACAGATTCCTGGGCTAGGATGAGGCAGGAAAATGAGAGGTGGTGGTGTAGGAAGAATGCTGTGCCGAGAAGCTTTGTGGAAGGGAAGGTAGAAGGTGAAATGCAGCTTATTCCTCCAGGCCTGGGGGAAATGCGGTTGAGCCTACATGTGGAGCTGGTGCCACATGGCTATCTGTCTCCTGGGGTTCCTCAGCATTTCTTCCCAGTGGTTCCTCTCCGTGCCGGTGCCGTGTAAGCCCAGGCTGCACTTGCCGAGCACGTGGCTCTGCCCAGCGCCATCCTGGCTCAGCATTTCCATCTCCACGCTGGAGGCACGCAGGAGCTCATGAGGCACCTCAAACATGATCATCTCATTCCACACAGGGTTGATCTTGTGTTTTGCACGCTTGGTCTGCTTCTTCTTCAGCTTCAAAGACTGATGCATCAGGGTCACCTTGACAGAAACATCTGTGTAGGAAGTGGAGAGAGAGACACCATGTTAGCGAGCTTGCAACTAAATGAATGCAAGAGAATTTTAACTGGTGACAGCAGATTGAGAAAAAGAGCATAAGAAACGTTGATCTTGGGGAGGGTTGGGTTTCTCTTTTTAGAAATTATTCAAATCTCCTTGGCTTTCTAGGCCAAACATCTATTTTTTTTGTCTGCCAAACACCACCCTTCCTACTTTCTTTCTAGATTTATGTAATAGCAGAAACAAGAGTCTCTTTTTCCTTGCTATTCTACTCACCATTACCAAGTAGATCTTTCAGCTGCTTGGAGTGGAGATTTTTAGCCTTAATTATCACCACAAGCAGGCGGTTAGCTGCTGGCAGGTAGCTGATCGAGAGCAGAACTTCCCCATGGCCTGTAGATGGCTCCTGGAAATGGAGACACGGGAAGGGTGAATGTTCTATACAGTCTTGGCTGTAACATTGGGAAAACTGAATAGTACAAGGTGGTGGGTGGAAGGCTGTGGGTCAACCAAGTTGTGTCCCTGTCTTTGTCCAGGAGATCTTTCCAGTTAATAAATCAGTCTGTGAGCAGCGTTCCCGGCTGTCCCCGCAGGATGTCCTCCCAGGAAAACATAGGTGATCACCTCAGAAGGCTGCACTTCTTTTTCTTTATTTCTTTCATTCCTTGCTTCCCATTAATGATCAGTCTCTTAGCCTCCTGACCTTTCTCCCCTTCCTTCCCACTCACCCTGGACAAGCCACCCCAGAGGGTGAAGCAGAGTGACATCGCCACTCCGCCCATCACCACACCAACCATCACCACCCATCACCACACCTCCCATCACCACACCAACCATCACCACACCACCCATCACCACACCAACCATCACCACACCACCCATCCCTTCGCTCTCCCCAGCGCCATTCCCTCCTCAGGAGCCGGTGCGGAAGGGGAGAAAGCTCAGGCTGGGTGTGTGGAGCTGGCAGACTGTGGTGAGGAGCAAAGGGGAGCAGTTATTCCCTCAGTGAGCAGGAGCTTCTGACAGAACCCTGGTTTAGCGTGAGCTTAATGACCCAGAAGAGTTGCAGAAAGCCAATGTCAATTCAATAGACTCCCTTTGGACTCCTTAGGGTGATTTACACTCCTTGGCATGATTTATCTTCTGGAGGGCAGGCGGCCCTTCTCCAGGCCATTTCTGTGCTCTGCGCTCTCCCTTCTAAGCGAGCCATAAATATTTCCGATGAAGTTTTCACCCGGTTCCCCGCGGCAGGCAAGGACAGGCCCCAGCGTGCTCTGCACAACCCGAGCGACTCCCTGGCAAGTGCGGCTGTCGGCGCCGTCTGCTCAGAATGACTGATGGGTCGTGCACGGATCGAGTGGGAGGCCATTAGCAAGGAAACTCAATCCTAAATCGGCCCAAGTCTCTCTTTGTCACGCGCTCAGGTAGCAAGGAAGGGCTCGTGGGCTTTTCGCTCACAGAAATCCTGCCCTCGGTCTAAGTGGATCTTAAAAAAAAACCCCTCACCTGAACACAGAGAGGCAGGTTCAGGTGGCTGCGTGTCCCCAGCAGAAGAGGAGGTGTCTGTGCACGGCGGGACAGGTACAAACACCGCCTCAAGCCAAAGCCCCCTGCCGTAGGCTGCTTGTGCTTCTTTATCCCCTCTCCATCTCACCAGGCCCCGCTCTCTAGCCCTGGGCTGGGATTTGGCTGCCGTAGCTCCCGGCGCAGATGGATACAGCAGAGATCCGGGCGTAGGGGGTGGCAGGGCTCTGTAGACGTGCACACGCGCACGCACACGTGTGTTTACACGTGTCACGTCTTGTGCTTATGGCTTTCTACCTCTATTCTGGTCGAGTTTCTAATCCACATGAAACCAAAACCAAAAAATAGGTGCACTTTTCCTTCCCCCTTCCTTCTGGGTTTTGGTGCATTTGGTTTTTTTCTTTTTCCCTATGAAATCCACAACCTGCCCTTTGCGTTGCAACCTCGTGAGTTCCCACCACCCCCAGAGCTTCAGCTTCCCTGTCGTGCAAAGCATTGGGGGGTCGTGGGTGCATGAAGTGTGCTGGACACCCAGCGATCGGGAGAGGGAAGGTGCAGTGCGAGGAGCCGCTGTCACCCCTGCCGCCAGCCCAGCCCTGGGAGGCAGGGAAGGAGGAAGAGATAAGGGGATCGCTCTGCGATATCTCTGCTTCCCATCGCTCGCAGCAGTCCCTGGATTCCTCAATACTGATTGTGTTACCCAGTTAGCTGTAGTCTCCCCTCTCAGCTCCTTCCTTTTTGTGGGGGAGAATTTCTGGCAATGAAATTTCTGCAGCTCCTGTTTTTTTCAAGGAAACGTCAGACTTTAAACAAAGGCCCGTAACTTTGTTCCTGGATGGATGCTGTCAAAAATAGCTCCTCTTTTTTGATCAGCTCTTCCTCCCTCCCTCGCTCCCTCCCGCCCCAGTTCCCCATGAATGATTCAGGATCTGTCTATAAGCTGCCTGTGCACTGGTTGGCTCTCCCAGGTCCCAGATGACGCAAATTCAGCTTTCTCTGCACATCCTCAGCTCAAACTGGGGCACTGCTCAGCAGCACTGTCAGTGTTAACCTTGTGCTGTCAGCCCCGAGAAGAAGGGAACGCTGCCCTGGTTCCGCGTGCGGCTGTGACGCTGGGCAGAGGCAGAGTACCCAGTGCCACCAGGACTGGGTGTACTGGGGGGTGTCACCCCGGTGACCAGCGGGGCCGACGGGCTGTTCCTTGGGAGTTGCTTACAAAGCAGATGTTGCAGCAGATTAGCGGGGTGGGATGGCTCCATCTATCTCAGTTCAGGAATTTAAATCATTATATTGGAGTAATTTCTTTTGGACCTCACTTTTTTACAGCAGCAGACCAGGAACTCATTTCAATTTATGGCTCTTGGGCAAATATTTAGCCTTGTGCTCGAAGTTTATCAAACTGATCCAGACCACCCATTTGTTTCTGCTGCTTCTGTCTCTGCCAGAGGTTGTTGTACAGGGACCAGCCCTATGAGCGTGCAAGTGGCCATCAGATAAATGAGTGTCCCTGGAGATCAGAAATGCCCTCGCCCCTGACGGCGACAGGCAGAGAGTGATGTCAGCCTGCTCGGTGACCACCGTGCCGCTGGTATTTTGCATTCCCAGTGGTCTTCAGCCCAACATTTCTTTCCCAGCAGTGTCTTCCACTTCTGGCTGAAGGTTCCCTGGGGTGTCAGCGTCTGCCCTGCCCAGACCCAACCCTGCAGGGCCCCCTCATCCTGCTCCTCAGGCACTCTCTGCTATTTCAGCTTGGGCCACCACTGCCCCGCGTCTCTAATTGACAGAAAGGCACGTACCTGCTGTTAGACACAGGCTTTCAATTACAGATCCCCCTGTCAGATCGTCATGTCATTGAGGGAGGAGGTGAGGGCGTTTTGGGACAGCTTAACTGTGGGAGCTGTAGGTGGAAGGGCTGGGTTGATGGCCTTTGATGGCTTTCCCAAACAATTAGCTACAGACCAGCACAGAGCCGTGCTGAGGGACCTACGTCACCCCTCTAAACCTGGCTCCAAACAAATAAAGCCACCCAGTGCCATGCAGCCCTGTTGTTAGGGGGCTTCTCTTGTCCGAGGAGCTAATCCTTAGAGTTTCTGGACTAGCCACACAGAGTCCATACCTTCTCTGGGGTCTTTAGCCTTTCCCACTGGGCCGTCCCAAAGGCCTCCTCCGTGTTAGTGAGGCTCAGCTTGAGCTCCCCCACGATGCTGTGTCTGGAGAACTTGTCGCAGTTTCTCAGGGTGAGAGTCAGTGTCCCCTCTGCCATCTCCTCCTCCGTCAGCGGGAACCGCAGGACCTCCTCCCAGAGGGTGTGAAGCACCTTCTTCTTCAGCTCCGTCTGGGCCTCAGCGATGCCGGACTTGCTCTCCAGCGTGCCCAGTACGTAGCAATGGCAGCCAGCGTCATGCTCCCCACTCGTTCTGCTGTGCAGAGCTGGAAAAGAAAGACGGATTGCAGGGACCTCTCACAAAAGACAGCCCTCAAGCACTTGTGGCCAAATGGCTTATTTCATGAAAGCCATAAAATAAAGGAGCTGTGTAGACACTGACCCCTGTCCAGGGGTCTCCCAGTTTCTCTGGGGAGCAGAGCCAGATCCTGCCCAGGTGCCAGTGGGGCACTCAGGGAGGTGCAGGAGAGCCAGGGTGGCCGGTGTGGGTGTCCACCCTGGACAGGAGCTGTGGGCTTGCTGCTGGCAGGTGGCCCACGGCAGCGGCTGCCGTTTAGCACCCCGTCAATTCTCGCCTCAGAGGGAGGGATTTGATGGGTTTTCCACAGAGATCTGCACTGTGCATGAATTATTCAGTCAGCTTATTTTGCTTTCCCAGAGGAACTGATGATGCTACAGCCCTGAGTGGAGAAGCTGTAACAGTTACAGGATCATAGAATGGTTTGAGTTGGAAGGGACCTTAAAGCTCATCCAGTTCCAACCCCCCTGCCATGGGCAGGGGCACCTCCCACCAGAGCAGGTTGCTCAGAGCCTCATCCAGCCTGGGCTTGAACACATCCAGGGATGGAGCATCCACAGGTTCCCTGGGCAACCTGTGCCAGGGTCTCATCACCCTCAGAGAGAAGAACCTCTTCCTAATTTCTAATCTAAATCTCCCCTCTTCCAGTTTGAAGTCAGTTGTCAGTTCTCACTGCAGAGAGTGACACAGAGCCTGGCCAGGGAACACGTGGATTCGAAGGCAGGAGGGGGACTCTCTATAAAATCATCAGGTGTATTGTACCCTCCAGATGGAGAGTCACCAGTGGAAGATGTCTGTCCCTTACCTTCCAGAAGGGCCACACGCAGCTCGGCTTTCTGTTGATCGTACTCGAGGGAGTAGTGCAGCTCGGGGGCCTGGTTGCCGCTGGCCGCCTGCTCGGGGTTCAAGTGCTCTGTGACACACACGTCCTTTACTACACCTGGAACTGAAATAAACCCTTTAGCGAGCAGGTCTTCACTGTCCAAAGAGAACAAACCCACCCTGTCGTGACCCAGCTTTTCGAAATGTCTCACTCTTCCTGCTCCTTGTATGCAGGAATGTCATTTACTTTCCTGCTTCCTCCATCACCGTTTGTGCTCTCTTTGTTCACCCTTCCTGCGTTTTCTACAGCACTTGGACAAGCCTTCTGCTGCCTACCACCCTAAGATGGTTCACACACGTGTTCTGTCACCTTGTGCCTAGGTCGAGGTGTCTAAACTATGCTCATTACTTGTTGCATTGGTTTAAATTGCTTTTACCTTGCATCGGTGAACTAAATCTTGCTCTTACCTCGCATCGGTAAATTAAACTCTTCTCCAAGTTCTTTGGAGAGGACTTCTAATGAGAACTCAAGTTCTAATGAGGGCTCAAGTTCTCATTAGCTGGAGTCTGCTTTTGAGCTGCCATACAACTCGGTGTTAGTTCAGACCCCTCTAAACATTTTTTGATTTTAACAATACAGTCTTTGTCAAACTGAAGACATCTATTTCTACAGCGCTTGACCAGGTTGAAGATAATGAGCTTGGGAAGCTGTGAGGCAGTTTCTCCACATGGGATTTTGAAACTGAGTACGTATTTCATACTGAAATAAAACAAATTGCAGTCTGAAAGGGAAACCACAGCTTTTTGTCATCAGCAGCTGTTATCTGCAAGGTCACTTCTGATTCATGCAGAAAACATCAGTGGGACCACTCCTAAAAATCTCAGCTACCTCCAGACCAGTGGTACCGAAAGGAGAACACAGCAATTCTTGCTTTATTTCAGCAGCACTTGAGCTACGGACTCGGGCACAGCAGGAAGCAAACTTGCTTGTGCCATTAGCAGAGCAGAGCGACTCTTCCACCAACACACTCACAGAAAGCTTGAGCCCACGGGCAGCCGGCATCCTGCAGCCTCCCCACCCTGCAGTCTTCTCCCTGAATCCTGAGGATGTGGCTCAGACTCTCTCTTCCTCCAGTGCAGCTGCTTCCCATAGGACTTTCTTTTCACACTGACAAGTCTCAGGGTGGAGGGGTGAATGTAGCAATCGTCTTTGCGGAAGGACAAAAACATCATCTCAAGCCATTTTCAAAAAGAAACTAAAAAGGGTTTTCTTAAAAAAAAAATCACGGCAGATGGCATCGTATCTCTGGGAAATCTGCAGGAAGGTTTTGTTAGGCTGGTAACCACGAGAGTCAATTTTCCTGTTAAAAGATCAGTCTGGAAGCACCCCAGATGTGCTGCCTGATGCGTGTCATGAACATTGCATTTTTTTCTGCAGAATCTTACGTTCCTTGCTTTGGCTTGTTACTCCTTGGGCTGGCTGGAAAACAAGAATCCCATTTGGCAGAGCTGTCTGAGGTGTCGGCCCTTGGTTTCACTGCACGTTACAACAAGCCGAGGCCATCTCACCAAAGCGGTGGAAAAAAAGCAGCGGAGAAAGTAAAGCGGGAGCTTGGAGCGCTGCTGCTGCTGCTGTCCCTGGCCAGGAGAGCTGCTGGGCAGCGAGCGCTTGTCCGGCAGGAGATGCTCTGCCTAGGCTTGGCCGGGTATTTCACCCGTACTCTGGCAACTCAACAAAACTACACTAAATATGTGGTATTTTTCTACAAAATGTCTGCTTCCAGTGAGCCACAATTCTTCAACACTACAGGTGTTTAGGTTAAAAAAAAAAAAAAAGTTACAACACAACTGCAGCTTTGTTATCTGAATGTCCTGATGAGCTCCTGTCTATCAAACACATGCATTTTAGAGAGAAGTGGCTTACAGTGCTCACGACCAGAGAGCGAGAAGTGCCCCGTGCCATCACTTCCGCGTTTATTTCTCTAACTACAGCCAGGTTATGCTCGAAAGTATTACAGCTCCACACCTAGAAAAGCAATTGTTAGTCTGAAGACCAAATGCTCCTACCGTTTTGAGGGAGGACAAACAGCTCCTCGTTGACTTGTATCTTCATCCTGTTCTCATCCAAACCCGTGTGTTTTCCAGTAGCTGCCTCTTCTGTCGTCTTCAGGGAGTACTGCGTGTAGTTAACAATTTCAGGTGAAGTTACTACTGGTTTGGGGCCATAAATGTTGGGAAACTTCAGGAGTGCTCGAGGCTGGACTGGCTCTGCAGTTTTCTTAACGTTGAACTGAAAATGAAAACCTTGTTTATTACTTTGTACTAATTAGACTAATTCTTCCGATTCTCTCCATGTTAAATGAGCTGAGACAAAAGGAGAAAAGACGGTGCCTCTGGTGCCTCACTGTCATTGTTTCTTGGGTTGTAGAAACCACTGCCTGTATGCACGGAGATTTTCTTGCCAAAGCCCTCACTTGGTGTCTGTCTTTTCAGATTTACTCCTCTACAGGTGCTTGGTTGCAACAAGGAGAAAATGTGTTCTTATTGTTTGATTATTCCTCTGTTCCCATACCAGTTAATCCTCCTTTCACAGGGCTGTGTTTTCTCCTGGCACAGAAATCAGCCATGAAGTTCATTTTGCTATGATGGAGGTGTGGATGTTTTCACCCTGATGTCTGAAGTCAAATCCAAGACCAAGAAGCTGTAGCCACCCCCAGGTTCCAGAACATTTTACAGAAGTATTGAGGTAGCACTGGAAAGGCCGGGGCATGGATCAACCCTGGCCACAAAGCAGAGCTGGTTGAACAAATGCGCCCTGCAATGGCTTACCAAGGGCAGTTGATTCAGTGGCCACCACAGCTTCTTGGACTATCTCTTGGCTCTGTGGAGCAGAGCTCCACCTGACCCTCAGACACACATTTCCCCTTTATTAGACTGGGATTGAGATTTGGGTTTGTGGCCGACTTTGTTCATAACATTTCAGTTTGCTGCTGAATCGTGAGCGTGGAACAAGCAGAACCTGAAAGATGGTGTAATGCTCGGACAACCCAAGCAAAGGTTGTCACAAAGGCATTACTGTTCTCCAAAAAAAAAAGAAAAATATTTTACTGAAACATTACAGTTCTCTTTTCCTTAGGTCCCAAGAAAGAATCTTGTCTGCTCACAACTGCAGTAATTCCTGATTCGTATATATTTGGATTCATCAACGAGAAAGAACAAAAGCTGACTAGCAAATGACCCTGTCCCTTGAAACAGATTTCATTAATGTTTCCAAAACATGAAAGACAAAAAGCAGAAGTAAAATTGCCATTTTGGTTGATTATTGTGCAGTGGGATTCTCTCCAAGCCTGCTGGCTGCCAACCTATTCTGTGTTAAGTTTAAATGGAGGGCGAGCCAGAAAATGTTCTTAATTGTAATTAAAGTTTTTCATTAGTCTGTTGTTTCCTATTAATAATGAATGTAGACGATGCCCTGAAGCGCACTGGTCTGTGTTGGGACTTGGTGGTCCCTGTTCACACGTCCTGAGGGAGCATAGCTATTCCTCAAGAAGTAGAGCTGAAGAAAGAGAGCAGGCTGGAGCTCTTCAGTCAGGCTCTGCTTATGGGGACCACAGGGCTATGGTTACATGCACTTGGCAGTGATAACGAACTAGTTAGGTCAGCGACTCCATCTTCCCAAGGCAGCCAGTGCATCAGCATTTAGGAAGTCCACCAGGTACAACAGCATTTCAGCTTGTCTAATTTTAAGGGCTCTGAAAGAGCAATGGGTTGAGAAAGACCGACGTCGCCATGTGCGGCCCCCAACCCGGCACCAGGCTGCGTGCAGATGTTGTGTAAGTCATGTGGCGCAGGTCTGTCAGTGGGGTCCCTCTTTTAGAGGTGTGAGCCTCATCACTCCTAAAATACAGGGGCAATCCAAAGTTACTCATCCAAACCTTAATCACAGTTTCCTCTCCTAAAATCGAACCCAGCAAAATAGGAGTCGCGAGACAGCAGCTTGGGAAGCCAGGTGGGTTTTGCTCTGCGCGGGCACCGGTGCTGACGGGCGCAGAGCGGCTGGCACGGCGGGCGGGCTCTGCTGGCCCTCCTCTCCCGCAGCCGCCGCAGAAGGCCGCTGGCCCCCGGTCCCTGGCCGTCGTGCCAGAGCTGCGTCCCTGGGCGCTGCCAGCACCTGAACCGCTTTGGGATCCCTCGGGATGAAAACCACCGTACCGCCCTGAGGTATCGTTAGCACAGTCCTCTCCCCCGCTTGCTGAAAGCCAGACATTTAGTCGGGAAACTCGTCACTACGCGACAACAAAGAGCTCCGCTGGGTCTAAATATTCCTCTTGTCTGTCTGCTCTGCAGAATTGGAGATGAGAGACATATGCGAGCTCAGTGGGACCAGCCCACCCCCTCTTCCCTCTGCATCTGCCTCTGTTTATTATTTTTGCTGCCAGCTCTGTTCCCGAGCGCTGACTGCTGATCTACTTGCAGAGCAGTGCCCTATGGAAGCGCCCTTTGCAAATCAGCTGCAGCATCTTAAAAAAAGAGATGAGCAGAAATCTTCAGCTAGTTCTGCATAAAATGCATGAAAACAAAGAAAGCGAAAGTCACACGGCGGCAGCAACTGACCCTTCTGGCTCCCTGCCCAGTGTCACTCAAACACGGCACCGGATGGTTGGATGTGTTTCGGAATCTTCATTCTACACGCTTTGCTGACACTTGTCAAATTTACAGCAGTTTTTAATTGTTCTGTAGGTGCATCTTTGCGTTCAAGCTCCTCCTCCTCACGTCTGCAGGGCATGTCCATGGGGAGCCTCTGTCTATAGCAAATACCAGCATCACTCTCACGGGAGACATGGCAAGTGAGGAAAGTGCAACCTTGCCCCACCTTTCTTTTGTCGCCTGCTTATCAGAATCGGTGGCCCTGAGAGGCTTCAGTAATTAAGTGTGTCAAGGACAGACTGGGACGTACAGTGTGCTAATGTAGTTGGAAAAAAGTCCTGACAGGACAATGTATAGACATAGAGCCAGATGATAAAAGCTCAGAAGCCATAACTCAATCTGAGCTTCATCCCTTCAAGGTGTATAGACTGATTCCGAATTGGCGACCGCGCAGGACAATGTATGTTCCTGGCAAGGGAACTATTTTAATTGGAGAGAATTGTTCAACATACGGAATATGCAAACTCAGAACATTTTGCACTTGCTGTGACAGAATGTTCATTCGGCTGCTGTCATTTGGCCAGATTTCCTTAAAAAAAAACAACAAACCCCAAACAGTAACAATAGAAATAATGCTTCTAGTTAGAAAGTCTCCAGTGCTAAAAGAATAGAGTCCCTCAGGTAATCATCATGCACTGAGGGCACGTGGAATAAGTTGATTCCCTGTTGGTCAAATACTGGATTAAGTTGTGGCAAAACTTGATGAAATTAGAAATATTGTGAGGACTGCAACCTAATAGCTGCTGGGTACTGGAGGCTTAATTGGACTTCGTAGTGACTTGGTGCTTATTTCAGGGTGACAACCCGGAGGACAAGCTCCAGGACAGGGCAACACTTTCCCAAGGCATTTCCCAAAAGGTTGGATAAAAGAAAAAAGTTGAGTCCAAGGATGGAGTTAAAGATGTGAGAGGTTTCTGAGCTAGAGGATTGCAACAACAAAAAGTCTCTTGTAGAAGAAGCCTGATGGTAGATTTGCCTGTGAGTAGTGTTGTTCCAGACAATAGCTAGAAAAATGCTATGCAAAGTGATACGACTGTCAAAGTTACACATTTCTCATCCATTTAAACAGTAAGCTTGGAAAATCTCGGCATTATTGTGCATTCTTGGCAAATCCCCTGTACAGGTTAGAAAAGAGAAGAAAGGAGCCTGGGAAGGGCATGAGAAGACTATCAAACAGAATAGCAGGTGAAATTCATGCTAGGAAAACGCAAACAGGTGCTCGAGGGTGTTCACCGTGCCCATGGATGAGCACTCAGAATGAGCAGTGATCTCTTGAGAAGTCCTGAGCTCGGCGCAGGTGTTTGCCCATGGTCACTGGAGCCACCTCCCACCCCCAGCGACCAGAAGCTCTGGTAGCACGATTCTGCATATCTGCACCGGCTCTTACAGCACGATTAGCTGATATGGTCATGTTTCCTCAGAACAAACTGCAGCAGGGGCAGGAGGATGCCGGGGATCTTTTCTACTAAAAGCCCAAGAGTGGTAGCCAGAGACACACTGAATGTGTCAAAATTACAAGGATTAGAGAGAAGTTGAGCGAGGACTCCTGCTACGCTCCTCTAGAACACAAAAATGACAGGCAGCTCAGATAATTCAAGGGTTAGAGAAAGACTGTTCTGCAATGGACCACCGGCCTTTGGAGGTGGGCGCTGTGGCCACCTTTTGCTGGATGGCTGGGTGAAGGAGAACATAGGCACACACAAGCGTCGGGAGCAACAGCCAACAGGTAACACTTCCAGAGACTGACCGGTGCTGCGGCTCATGCTACAGACCACAGCCAACCAAGGAAATCAGTCAAACCTCCCTTTGAAGGAGAACTTCCCATTAACATGTATGTTAGAAGGACCCTATCTATAATTGCCCTTCGTCTCTCTCGCACTGAGCTCAGGAGTAAATCAGGGTTTCTGGATTCTAACAAGACAGACGGGCGTGCCTGACGTTATCCATACTTCACATCGCTCCTGTCATCTGTGAAAAGCAATTCACAGCATGATGAGATTCTCCAGTCATCACAATCTAGGTCTTCACTTGCTTTTTATGTGCCTTGCTTTAACTTCACACGTAATTAATCCCCTCAGTTGGAAGGGCAGAGGGAGGAGGAGGGATGGTTTTCACTAGAAACCAGCTGTTGACAGGGATCCATCCTGCAGGAACCGTAAGGTACCGTGCATAGAGTTAGAGAAATAGTTGCTATAGGAGATGGCAGCAGGAGTCATCTCCTCTTTACAGCGCTGCGTGCCACCTGGTGAAGTCCAGTCTTCTCTCCTCGGGAAATGGTTTCCCTTGTTATCTAGCCTGACAGCTGAGCAGCATTTCCCGTCCTTCTCCCCTGCTTTTGCCGTTAGCAGCTTTCTCTTTGTCAAGGTGGCAGCTCTCTCCTGCTCTGGTGACTGTGGGTCACCCAGCCCGTCTCTTGTTTTCCCCCCACTCCTCCTCCTTCTCCCACTAACATGTTGTTGCGTCCTGAACACAGCCAGCAGATAAACAGGCAGCATAAATCATGCGCTGAGCAGCCTGACAGAAGTTGCATTCCCACCCTCTGCATTTAAAGAAAAAACACAGAGTAAATTAGAGAGACCGTGTCTTACTTGCTGGACTGGCTGAAGCACACTGGGCTTAGTGTTCTCCGTGTCCTCCTCTTGGTCCTTCTCTGAGAGTCCTTTCCCAGGCTGCTTGCATTTGCAGAAGCAGGTGAGCCCGCAGAGGGCAAGGATGCTGGTTGCGGTCCCTAAGGTCGCCCCCAGGGCTATCACTGGGGCCGACAGAACCATGGTCCTGCGCGGCACGGGAGCGAGAAGCACAGAAACGCTGGTTCTTCTCTTCCCTGGGAGAGCAGCTCTCGTACATCCACTCTGATTTCTAGCCTGGCTTCATTCTCCTTGGAAGTCTGAAAACAATTCTCTTGTGCAGCAGAGGGACCAATCTAGAGACAGAGAGAAATCATCCCACTTTTGCTAGGCAACAGGGCTCCCTTTCTAGCCTGATGATGGAGTTTCTGCTCCAGGTCAGGTAGAGGAAATTGTGAGTGTGGCGCCTGCGATCTCCATGTAGCTGCAAACAGGCAGTTTTCATTGAAGCCTGTTCTCCAGCTCCACTGGGAAAAGTCTGATGTGTGATAGAGAGGAAAGACGTCAGCAGAAGGGGCTGGGCCTCGCTGGCTAACTCACAGAAAGTGCATCCAAACGTTGGCTCAGCTCTCTAGCGATATTTCCGAGGGCCAGCTCGCCGCTTTGCTCGTGATGCTGAATTTTTCCGTCTTAAGGCAAAGACGGCGATTGCCAAAAGGTGCCGGCCGGAGAGGCCCTGCTGTGATCGCGCTGAGCGACGGCGCCGTAGTCAGGATGTAGGTCAGGAAAACTTTCTCGTTCTTCAGAGGCCGGGGAACTACCACGTGCGAGAATTAAGCCCTGGCCCACACCTCACCAGCCGCCCCTCAGCGCGGGGGTGAAACCTTTCGGAGCTGCTTTCTGCGGCACCGACGCGGAGCAGCACTTGGAGTTCAAAAGGCAGGAGAAAACCCTACCAAAGAAGGGGTGCTGGCATGTACGCTGCTTCCCCCGGAGAGGAGCAGCGAGCCAAGAACACGTGCCAGGTGCTCGCCACACGGCTTTAGAACACCCTCAAAAGAACCTCTGTGAATAGACCTGAAGGGCTCCATGTCCATCTCGGCTCTCCCATGAGCTGATGGGATGATTAACTTTCTCTGACTGGCTTAGTCTTGCCTTATTTCTCAGACTGCCCAGCTTGGGGAAGGGGGGGCTAAATGCCAGCGTTTGGTGTATTTCTTGTGACACGTATGACTGTTTTACAACCAACTTCACATGTATGCCTCATGGCCGGAAGGTGATTATAATTCTGGGTCACCGTGTATCTGGGCCAGAGTGGAACTAGTAAGCAAGAAGCAAAATATTCCTTATAACAGTCTGGAAAAATACCCAGTTCTACTGAGAGTTTCTTTGTCTTTCTATTTTGGAATAGAGTTGATGCCTGTGGATCAGAAAAAAATGAGCTTCATTCACAGAGTTGTTTAGAAATTCAGGGGGTTTATCTTTCTGCAGCTCAGGTTTTACCATGGATTTTTCATGACTTTTTATCCTGATGTTCCACATTTTGCTGATGATGACTCGCTCAGCCTTTGTTCCATTATAGATGATGGGTTCCCCTCCCCGGCGCAAAGCTTCCCTCACCCATCCGACTCCCGCTTTCCTTGTTAACGATTCCTCTTTAGCACTGCAGCCTCCTTGTGGATGTGGTGCCCGTTCTGGCATCTTGCCTTCTCCTCACCCTACCAGGCTCATCAGACACACATCTCACCCCGACTTCCAACCTCCCAGCCCCACTGCGAGCAGAGACTCATGACAGACTGCTTAGGCAGAGGCAATCCCCCAGTACGCGGTGGAGCCCATGGAAACTGGTCCTTTCAGCTCAGCCCACAGAAGGAAAACCTTGAGCTTTCCCTTCTGTCTATACAAGAGCATAGAAGTGGCCACACCAGGCTGGGCCACCGGCACATGTCTCATTGTGCTCAGTGGTATGAAGAATGTCACAGAGCGAGGATTGAGAAGTTTGACCAAATGCTCCATTTGCTTCCTGCTCTTCGTGGCTCAGGAGCTTCCGAAGCCTTGAGCAGCATCCTTGTGGTTACCTCTGCTGATCTGAACTTTCCCTGACACAGGTAGGCTGTTACGAGGTTTTGCTGACTTACCAAACAACTCCTCCATTCAGCCTATAGTTGAACAGGTAACACCGTAATCATAGGGCCACAAGGACTTAATTTGAATGTGAAGAATGTACCATATTGCTATGGACTTCCACCACCACTCAAGACACGCAGCACAGAGGAGAGTCTGAAAGAGGACAAAAAGGATGGACATGCTGTTTAGATGCCTTTGATTTCTTCCATGGGATGGGTGGGCTCCTGCTCAAGGTGCTAATGAAATCTAACCCTGCTAGATCAGAGGCCCCTGACTCTTGGAAGCCATATGAAAAGGAAGAAGGTGCTGCTCAGGGTCGAACACATTGACAGAGATTTGGCGGGGAGAGGCATTCAGACCGTCCATGAGGTGCAATCTTTGTGTGTTTTCTAGAAGCTGGTCTGCAAATTACACTGGCGTTGCTTACACCAGGCTGGGGAAGGAAGGCCACGCCAAAATCTCTCTGCGAGACAATAATCATTGTTGGGTTCAGGTTAATTATCAGCAGCAGCTGCTGGCCCTATCATTTGGGAGGGGTCCCAGTGGGAGGGGCCCCAGCCAGGATAAACAGCTGACTCAGTGGGGTAGTCGATCCCATACTGATGTCATATCCCCTATATAAGAGGAGGGCTGAACCAGGGTAAGGCTGTTTGTTTTCAGCTTGCTGCAGTGTTTGGCTTCTGTGTGGTTGGAGCAGGGACTGTGGCGTCTCGGGCACAGGTAGGGCCTATCACTGGCTTTGTCTCTCATTTTGTTAGTACTGTCATTAGTGCTGCTGTGTTCTTCTCTGTGTTTTATTAAACTGTCCTTATCTCAACCCCTGGGGTCTCACCTTTTTTTCTTTCTCCTGAATCTCCTTCCCATGCCCCGGGAGGGGGTGCAGAGGCAGTGAGGGGGGGCTGAGGTGGTGGGTGAACTGCTGCTGGTGTTTAGCTGCCAGCAGAGGCTAAACCACAACAATAATCTACCTCTCTAAGATGTTTTCTAGTTGCTCATATATTATGTCTTCCTTGCCAGGAGTTGTATATGCTGTGAAATGTAAGCTGTACAGAATTATATCAGGGATCATATTTTAATAATAGCCACGCAAGCAGCCTTCTGCTGCTATTGCTAGGAAAATGAAATAGCCTTTCCTAAACATTGAATGTTAGCAGTGTGTGAGCTTCTACCGGTGACAGGCCAACGACTGTGCAGATTTCTGTGTGCACTGATGCACGTAACTGCTACAGATACATAATTTAAGCATAGCTTTGGCACGTACAGGCCCTGCATCTATCTGTCATAGTTGCTTATTTTTAACACACTCTGTGAAATACATTTATGGTCCAATTTTTTTAAAGTCAGCTTTACACTTTCTTGTTTTAACACCCAATAATAAAATCACTGCTCTTCCTTTAAAGCAGTAGTAGGTGAAAATGGGGCCAGGCTGCTGACCTTTCCCACTGGTCATCCACAGTGATGATGTCCAGAGTCACACAGCTCTCTTGTCTCTCACCTCTGCCACTGGGAAGATACTTGCTAAGGCAGACGGATGAGGGCCTGTTTGTGCAAGCTAAACTTCATGGGCAGGTTCAGGCCTGACAACATATTTTACAGTCCCTCTATCCACATCTTTTCTCCAGATGCTGACACGAGGCATATGAGGGACAAAAGCATAGACAGGGTTTTCAGCTCCTGATACTTCAGATGTGAATAATCTGTGATAACAAAATAGAAGGCTTCTGACAGCCTTTGACGCCTGTAGGTTCCTTGTTCCTGCTTTGAGCTTTCCCCTGGATATTTTGGTCCATAGCTCTGTAAAAGAGGCTTTCTCTGAATGCGGAGTTGTCAGTGCAGGCCGCTCAGAGAATTACACGGGTCTTTGTATTGTCTGGCTGCAGTTCGTGCCTTACCAGAGAAAAGCCCTTTAATGCAATTGTCAGCTACTCGAATAAGCAGGTCAGGGATTTGCTGCTTTTACTCTGGCATTAGAAGGCACAGGTTCAATTTCCAGAATCCCTCACTATCCCAAGGAAGAGCTGACATACAGCTGAAGCCACGATGGTGCAGACTGTTTTCTCTTGACTCAGCCCAGTTGTCAAGGGTTGGTGTTTGCCAGATTCTCCCTGAGACATTTCACTAGGCAGAAATGTGAGTTAACAGTGAGACACAGGAGAGAGAGAGGGTTTTTCAGGGAAACCCTTGTACCAGTCAGATCTAGGCTGAAGATGTAGGCTCATGTTTTCATGCTGTGAGACTGTGCTACAGAAATGGGACAGTTTGAGCAGGACGATGGTTTAAAACAGCTTGCTAGGTCATAGCAAGGTGTTCACGCCACCCAACTTTGGGTACTGAAATAGTCAGTCAATGGCAGAAAGCCACATGTGGCTGTTGTGTGTTTCCTTAACCACAACATGAAGCATAACAAAAGCAAAAGTGAAGGTAAAAAGGCTTGTGCTTACAATGACTGTGTCTGCCTCCCTGTGCTTTTGTAGACTGTTGCCTTGTAAATGCTTTAAGGAAGGGATTCTGTCTCCCTCCAAGAGGTGAAGTGCTGCAGACCACTGAAATAATCTTCTGTGGTGCTGCTAAAACAAAGCAGCTGTCTCTATGTATTTATATGCCATAAAAGAAGGAAGATTTGTGAGAGGAATGTGGGCTTGGCTTCTCCATCACTGTCACCAAAACAGACCTGTAGATATAAATCAAGTACACAAAGTAATTAAGAAAAGAACAAAGAATCATTTTTGGAAAGGGAGATAGACAATGATCTGCCACATGAAAACGAGCTTCAAGCTGTGGTGCTTCAGCTGGTGTTAAAGGATCTAGAGCTCCTGAAACCTCCACACTCACAGGAGTACCTGTACTAGGACAGTGTACTGACCTGACATCAAGATCTGTGGGATTCAGGAGATCGATGGAGCAAACGTGGCTGTGTCCCTATTTCAGGAGGCTGCCATGTACCCCCTGTCCCCAGCACCCACTGTAAACCCGGCTGTGGTGTAGCTTTTGCATCCCTTATGTGAACATGGGCACAGCCAGAAGCTGATGCCAGAGAAACTCAGAGTAGAAGCACGTTACAGATTTCCAACAATGGGCATAATTTCGGTGGGAGCAACTTCTGAGAGATTGCGGAGGGTTGTCCATCATGGGAAGCTTTGAAATCAATCAGTGTTGTGCAGCTTCTCTTTGTGATCTGTTTTCATTCAGATACAGGTCAAACTGATGTTTAACCATCAATGTGGTGTCCTCTGTTATTTCATGTTTACAAAGGACCCTCTTGGGATGTTATAAGAGTATTCCTGTGTGAGGCAGCTTTTGGGGGAAAAAAAAAAATCACTATTGTTGTGAGAGCACCTGGGAGCCGTCTGCAAGTCACCTCCCACCCCAGAGCCCAGCAGGAAAGCGATGTCTGTCCTTGGCCAGGTGAGCAGCTTTGGTGTGAGCTCTGAGCACCTCAGGGGTGGAGATTCGGAAAGGCCAGGTCAGCTCCAGCTCAGGGCAGACCTGGGTGAAAGAAAGGCAAATAAATCGCTGCATATGCAACTGAAAGGAGCTCATTGCTCAGTGAAGTGGCAAGTGTGAGGTTAAGCACGTTCCCAATTAGCAGGTGAAGTGAAGCAAATGTTTTTTTGAATGAGGGGGGAATTTCATGCCGAGAGCAGATGAACAACCCAGATACTCTGCTTTTCCAAGGAACCCTGCTCAGCTGCTACTGAAAATCCAGGGAAACGGGGCACGTTTTGTGCTGGCCTGTCTCCATTCCAGCTGAGAGCTGGCTCTTGCTGCCTGGGGAAGCAGAGCTTATTTTTGCACAGGTAGCTCCACCGCAAGTGTAGGTTTATTTCTTTTCTGCTAGAATTTTTATTTTGATAATCACAGAAGATTAAAACCTTCTGAAGTGTCAGATGCCAGATCATACATTGCATATTTGCAATAAAATGCTGCCTCCCAGAGGTGACAATGTTTTTCTTACTGTTGCTTTTAAAAGTTGGTAAACATGCTAAAGTTTCCATTTTTATTACAACATCAGTGCTGTAAAGGATATTGTGCAGAGAAAAAGCATTGAGATCTTATACTTTTAGCTAAAAATATGTCTAACTATGTTAAGGCTACAAAGCCAGGAAATTCAAGACCTGTGGTTGCCTAGAAAGCCTCAGTTCTATCCACTTCCATGTCAGCCTTGTCTTTAAGTACAGGATGACATACCATTTTATTTCTGAATGAGCTCAGAAAAGTTTGCTGATAAGATGTGCTCTTTTGGGCAACAAATCGGGGTTATGTACTGGAAGCAGCTGGTTTTTGTGCGTGTCCCCCCTCCAGTTATGGAGTAGATCAAGAAAAATAGGATTCCCAATTTGCTAGCTCATCTTACTGTTTAAGTAGCTGAAAATATACCAAATAATTACATGTTTCTTCCTCATTTTCTGTATGCCCAGCCTGGTACCTTGTGGGCTGATTTACAGCAGAGCTGAGCACTCGCATCTGCAGCGGGAGCCGTGCCAGAGCCTGTGCAGCACTGTGTGGGATTAAGCATTTTGGAAAAAAAATGAATGTACAGCAAGTCTTCAGGAGGTAGCCCTGTGGGAGAAAAGCCCAGGCAGGGATTTGCAGCAGGGCTTGGAGGCTGTGTCTTGCACTGTGTTCTGCATCCCGCTGCCTCTCGGACCACAGCTCCCACTGTGGCTGCAGGAGAGACTCTGTGGTCTAACCCGGGGTGGCTCTCCTAGCAGACGGCACATGCCGTACAAATTTCATTTCCTACGTCTGTTAGGTAAAACCCGGATAATCGGCTGCTTTTTTGGAAATGTTATTTTGAGTCACTGACTCCTGTGAAGTAGCAGTTTGGCAGCAGCTGTTGGCCTCTTACTCTTTCTTTCCACGTTTCCTTTGAGTCTCAGTCAGAGGTTTTGTGCGTTCCCTGCCCCTGTTGAAGAGGCTCAGGTAGGACACGGCAGCCTGCGAGCGGATCTGCTCCAGCCAGTCACTCACTGTGGTTTCTGGCCTCTTTTGCTGGGTAGCCCCATCAGCAGAAGCTGCAGGTACCTCAGCAGGGGTAATTCTTAGTGCCAGGTGGTGAATCGCTTTTTGCAGCCCTTCATGTACTGTCATAATATCGAGGATACCAGAGGAACAGCTTTCCCCAAGACAATGATGCTTTATCCTGTTCCTTGACACAGAGGCAGAGGAAATCATTACAGATGAGAGACTCAGTTTCTAGCTCTGGAGTTGAGAACTTGCATTTCTGTTCACGTTCACCTCTGGTGATTGCTTGTGACCCACAAGATTCCGCCTGGTTTTGGAACATTTTCTGTCACGCTGGTATTAGACAAATTTCAGACCTTACAAACACCCTCTGCAAACCCAGCCTTTTCAGAAAACAGCCTCCAGCTCTCAGGATGGAAGTTTATTGACAGTGAGTTAAGTGGAAAGAGCACCATGGGTCTGTGTGTGTGATACCGCGGCTGCTGTGCTGCTGGGACCTCTGTGCTGCCTTGGAAATAGCTGAGACTAGGAATTGCTTTTGCAGTCTGGAGAAACATATGCTATTTTTAGCTTTTCAGATTGAGATTGTAGTGAGACCTGGCCTGATTATTGACAGACAATTGCTACTGGGAATCAATGCTGTCCAGTATGAAACAGAGCAGTAGATCTTTCACAGTTCACGTGCCAAAACCCAAGGCCATAAACCAACCCGGTAAATGGGTGTAATTCACAGCGATCGATCGCACTGGGAATTGATATTCAGTAACACACAGTAAGGCTGCAACTGTCTTCTGGAGACTCCCAGTGAAACAGCCAAAGCTCCTGCCCAGAGGACAGCCAGGGAGCTGGTAACAGGCAGAGGTGTGGAGATGGGCCGCACTGGCAGCCTGTCCGAGGGGGTACAAAGGGAAAAACCAGCCAGTGAAGCGTGGATGGTGGTGACAGTGTAGGGGAGCAGGGCGAGAGGCAGCGACTGGGGTTACCTGTGGGCTCTGTCAGGCAGATCTGTGCACCCTGAAGGCAGGGATGTGGTGCTTCGCACACCTCACAGCCTGGCTCCCCTGCACCCATCTGAGGAGCAGCCGAGAGACGGTGTTTCGATTCCCTTTGTTAAGTCGCCAAACAGACGTTTCCCAAGGGAACGTCGGTGGCACAGTTAGTGGGACCAAAAGCTGCCCGTTGCAAGAGGAGACCCTTTCCCAGGCGAGCTGAAGGCAAGCCAGGAGCTGGCTGGCGTTGCACAACCTGTCGCAAGGAGCCCTCCCCGGTGCTGTATGGGTGACGGTGGCACTGGCACGTCTCCCTTCCGAGGGCAGAGGGACCGGAGATAACCCCAGGCACTGCTCCAGCAGCTCACACTTTACCCCATCGCAGGGATTCCTTTGCAATCAGCATAACATTGTTCTGCGGGCTGGAAACATCATGTAAAACCTTTGATCCGTCCATTCTTCACCTGAGGGCAGCAGACGAATCAGATGGCTTCTCCTGATAGAAGAAAGGAATTTGTTGAGGTTTTTTTCGAGACAATCAAAAGTTCGTTGCTGAAGTTGTCCAAATTAAAGTTCCAGTTTCATCACCTCCATTCCCCTCCCTCAGCCCAAATCATCACTGGACTGTGTCATTACAAATACTATTTCAATTGCCAAATTATCTTTTGCTGAATTTGGCCTTGAAATCTGATTTTGAAATGAAAATTGACTTTGTTTCAGTATTTATTTTAGAAGTTAGTGTTTTGACTTTTCCAGTTTGTTTCTTTACTAGGTTGTTTTTGATGTTTTGAGTTTTTTAACTGCATTTTTTTCTTTTGTAAAGAACCATCCATCACCAAAAGAAATTAATGTTTTTCTTCATTGTCCCTCTTCTGATGACAGACTGAAGATCAAAGTTTCTGGGTTTGGCCCTTTGACTAGAAAAGTGACTAGTCAGTAGCAAGCCAATGCTGATGACTTAGATTTGAGCTCTCACAGAAGCAGTGCCAGGGCTAGGACTGTGGCTGGAGCCGGTCGTTACTGTCATGGAAGATGTTTAATTCCTCTGCCAAGGGATCTGCAGACCAAGCAGAATCTTTGCTGCAGACGGTGTCAGCGAGGACGTGGGAATCCCTCAGGAGCCCCTCAGATATGGGAAGCACAACAGTTGCTCAAATTATGTTGAGCAACTCCAGGTCGCCTTGTGCAGGTAGGATCTGAAGAAGTGTGGAGAGGGAGATGAAGGCCAAGTAAACCTGTTGATTCAACAAGTATGCTCTGGGTGTGGGAAAACAGCTTCTAACCCCACTTTGTCTTATCTGGAGCTGTCTTTTATGACACGTGTCAGTCTTCTATACAGGGAATTGCAGTCTCTGCTGGTTACCTGTGAAACCCTCAGGAGCTGCCAGCACTTCAAGAACAGTCTCAACCAGCCAAGTGCAGTGCTGGCTGACACCAGTTCGCCTGAAACAATCCGCTCCTAATCACTGCATTACCAAAAAGGTACGGGCACTTGGGAGGACCTAAAATGTGATTGTAGAACCAAGAAAGATGCAAGGGTTGAGAGTCCTTTACACCAGCACAGAAAAAGCTTGTGTGAGGACTGATTTATATCTCAGAAGTATCTGATAATAAAGACACCTCAGAAAAGGAAGCGATCCGTGTGTGATAGAGGGTTACAACACCTGGAGGTAGCGAGAGGGAGACTAAAAACCCCTGAGCTGGAAGCAGTGCACGGAGCAGACCGCCTGGCCAGAGCACTGGGGTTTGGAATGAAGGAGCCCAGAGCTGAAACCAGAATCCCTCTTCCAAATTGGTGTGAGCCAAAGTAGCAAAATGCACCACAGAGCAGACATTCCTGAGAAATAATCCTGAGCAGTTCTGTCTGGAATAGGAGATTCCTGGTTCAGACTTGTCGTTACCCCCAGACTGTAAATGTGACGGTGCGGTGTTTGTTTCGGTGATGCCAATCCACAGCAATTCCGGTTATCCCTTGTGGACCGTACCGGTTTTGGTCTCGGTAAAGCCAGGTGATTTTACAGCTTTAAGATTTGTTGATATCTTACCAGGAATCGGGCAGGGTAGGTACCGTGTAACTTCCATAAGCTGTTCAACATGAATGTGTCTATTTTCCTTCCTGGAGTTACTTTTTCCTGTATTTTACTAGAGAGCAGTTAGTAGCTAGTAGTTATAGAGGTTAGCAGTTAGCTCTAAGAAGCACTTTATTTCCTTTTTGGTAACTAGATCTTGATGGTTTACATTATGTTTTGGGAGCTGCTTACAATGAAACACTCTGAAGGGGAAAATGATTGTATAACAGATAAGACTAAATGACACACAACTGAGCAAAATCTGAAGGATGTTTTGGTTTTGGCTACGCACACTCCCATATGCCGCAGAAGAGAACGTACATTTTTTCACTGCTATGTCTGTGAAGTCTCTTCTTGGTTTTGCACGCAGGTCTCCACCAACCAGCTTTTGCAGTGGTCTTTCAGGGGCAGTGTTCTTTTTGCTACCAGGCTTCCTGCAGAATATGACACTTGACATCTTGTTGGTTTCGGACACCTGCCAATCACTGCTCACATCTGCAAAATCTGTGTGGTCCCCACTGTCTGTCGGAAACTGGGATGCACAGATGGGAGAACTGGAGCCTGACTAAATTCCCCACGTGCCTTTCTCCAGTACACGCAAAGACAGTTTCTCTTTGTGAAGCCCGAGTTTGGTTCCTAAAGGTTCAAGGCAATTTCTGTGGCATTTTTTTCTGCTAGAGGTACCAGCTTTACTGAGTCTGGTAAAACCACATCTTATTTTTGCAATATCTCAAAAAATGAGCCTTGACTGGGCACAATTTGGAGATGCAGAGATGGAGAGCCCTCTGCTGCTTTTTGATTCAACCACCAACGAGGATAACTTGTGGAACATCTTATTCAATACAGAAAGAAGGAATATAAGTGTGAGTGGGTTTAAAACTTTGAAGGTATCTGAGCACTGGTGTGGTCTAGAGACAGAACCTGTACTTCCTATAGTTCAGTTTCCTTCTCCACACCTGGGAAATGCACAAGTGTGCATCGGAGAGCAGGCAGCTCCCCAGCTACGGCACCCGCAGCAAATGGTTCACCAAGCAGAGCTCTGCAGTGAGAAGAGGCTGTGACAAGAGGCTCAGTGGCTGCTGGTTTACCTCCTGCAGGCATTTCTTGCTAGGTCTGCTCGCTGCTTCCCACATCCACTTGTGGACAAGTGCACTCCAGCAAGCAGCAGGTCTGGTAATCGTTCTCAGGATAAGCGCTACTTAAGAGTCCTGCTGCTCTCGTTTTTTACCCCTCTCTGCTCGTCACAAAGCTCACCTGCAACTGTCAGAAATTATGGAGCGCAGGAAATTCTGAAACATCAGGAAACACAATGGAGAAAACAAAAAATCTGCATACAGAACCATAAGTTAAGAAGATGAAGGTTATCTTCTCAGGAAGACAAGGGCATGACCTCACTGAGTAGTGATGTGTTGTATGTTCTAAAGCACCACGATGCTGTCCTGGCCCTCTGGGCTTTCTGTGACACAAAGAAAAAAGTCACCTATGATCTGAAATCCCAGCAGCACAGTACTTGGGAAAGTTATCCATGGACAAGGGCTTCCTAGGTGGTACCGATCAACCCAAACACTTAGGGAAAGACCCTCCAAGAAGCAGAGGCAGTGTGTGATGGCAGCACAAGCGTGAGGCCGATCCGGCTCCGGGGAGCGGCAGGGCTGACGGAGGGATGCTGTAGATCAGTGACAGCAGCACAGCTCTGGGAGATGCCCGGAGGCTAAACCGGCTGTAGAGGCTGCAGAAGAAGTTCTCCTCCCGCTCGCATCCCCATTGGCTGGTGCTGGTCTCCCAGCCCTGGCAGAGCAGGCTCCGCTGGTATATCAATCGGCAGCGCTCCCGCACCGGCAGAGAGGAGGGCGCGCACCGGTGCTCTGTCGGGGCCGGAGAATGGATCTGAAGATGTTCCTGCTCATCACGGCCTTTCTGCTCCACGCTGCCCTGGGCTTCCCCATTCAGGTGAGAGCAGCTCCCTATTCTCACCGATTTAGGTGAGAGCAGTCCCACACAGCCATGCTCTGTCTTCCAGCTGACCTGGAGTGAAGCTGTGCAGATCCACTTTGATAAAGTTCCTGCAAGAAAAATAGCAGCAATAATATAACCATATATAAAGCCAGTCTTATAATTTAGTTCCTCCTTTTGGCCTGATTTTGATGCTCTTGCTGAATTAATGAGCTATGGAAGAATAATGCCTTTTACCTGTTGGTTTTGCAGGAGAACTATGAAAACAGCACAGCAAGTAAGTAGGATTTATACTTATTTCTTATATTTATAATACACGTATTTTAAAGACAACTGTTAATTCCTGTGTCTCGCACCGTCGGTGTGCGAGGGAAAGGCCGTGTTTCCTGATATGTTATTGGGCTGAGGGCAGATGTGTTGTCACGGAGATGTGCTTTGCACATACTTCTGGGGCACGGTTCGTTGGGTTAATTTTGATGTGCTTTCAGTCTTGAAAATAAAATTTCAGTAAGACATTTCGATACCTTTCCGTTAAGTTGAGCGTAACAAAAAGGCTGCTTCTCATTTGCCTCCTTGGTGCAGTGGTAAGAGAAAGGGATGTTGGGCATCAGAGAAAGCTTTGCTTTGTGCTGCCATAGAAAACGAATAGCACAGGCTTAGCTGAGCGGGTTTTGTCAGCTCACAGAGGAGGAGGAGGTAATGGCAGATCTCCAGAGGTGGTCGAGGGAAATACATCTGCAGGTCAGGGCCGATGTGTTGTGAGAGGAAGTGGCCTTGGGAAAATTTGCTTGACATAGTCAGAGCAAGTCGGTGGCTAATGAGCGCCGAGCAATTATTCCTTCCAGCTGTTTACGGTGTGGGAGCAAAGGGAGGTTGTAAAATTACTGCTCAGAATATTTGGAGCCGGCCGAGGGACGCGCTTGCTGGAGTTTAAAGTAGCCAGTTGCTGGGACTCAGAGGTTCAGGGTTACTGGACAAAGGGACACAATGAGTTTGATTTCCCGTAGTTAGTGCTTCTTGTGCCTGCTCAGGCATCTTTCAGTATTTACAGCGCAGGGAAAACGTGTGCTGTATCATTTTGAAAGCGCTATCGCACAGATGCTGATTTGAACAAGGACTTGGCAGATGCCTTCTGTGATGTCTCTTTTGGGTTTTAAAAAGGGGTTGCAGCTCTATGTGCCTGGGAATCTGGAGCCGAATTTCCACTGACTTTGACTAGTCAATTAATCTAATGCCTCTTGGGTGCCTCAATTCTGAATCCAGTCAACCCATTTCAAAAATGTGCTTCCCTGCAGAATTTTGTTAGATGCTGTGGATCTCTCTGATGCAGCTGGTGGGAACCAGCTGAAGTTTTCTGTAATAAACCACCGTCATTACAGTGCACTCCCCTTGCCATGCGACCAAAGTAACAGTCTGGAAAGACAGACTGAAGTCCTTCTGGCTCAATAAAAGTAATTGTGTTGCAGGTTCTAAATAGATCCCAAAGAGGGGGAAGTCCCCCCAGTACATTTGGGCAATAACCACCGTGAAAAGGGAAAGGTGCTGCCTGGTGTGACAGAGCTTGGCACATCTTCTATAGAAAAAAAAAAGGTCAAAAAGATAAAGAACTTTGATAGGCTTAGAATTATTTGCTTAAGTGTTCCCTGTGTCAGTGTTGAATACAAAAAAAAAAAAAGGCATTATCTTTTGACAAGAAAAAGTGCAATTATTGGCAAACTAGAAGAGGTTGCCAGAAAGGCTCATGGTGCATCTGTCATACTTAAGAACAGGTCAAACAAACTGGGGTTGGGAATAACATAGATTAAAGTGCTTCTGCCTTAGGGAAGGCTGACAAACCGGATGACCTCTGGAGATCCTTGCAATTTCTAAACATTTATGGTACTATGAGGATGGACTTTCTGCTCCAAAGTTTATGTATCAGATTTTTTTCCGCTTCCATGTTTGCATCTAGAAACTGACATTCAGTAGAAACTGAAAGCCTTCCCACTAAAAAGGAGACCTTAGGAATCAGAATGGTCCCAAACTGCTGTCAGGAACATAGCAAAGCTGAGATTATTTGTCCCGTGCTAAATTACAGCCTTTATGCCATTCCACCCGTGTGCTCCTGGGGCACTGTGACAGCCAAGAGGACTGGGAGCTGCTCAGCCCGCACCTGATGCAGGGAGACGTAGGGACAAAGTGCAGTTCTGTCCCTAGTTGCCTTTGTCATTTTCCACATGGAAGCAGATCAAATGTTTTGCTGATTCTCAGATGGTAAATGACCAGGATTCTCTCCCTCAGCACAATCTACTAGGAGTTTCCAGGGCTGTTTGCAACACTGATGTATTTTCCGTGCCTACACACGGTAGCGCACCCGGCTCCCCTCCGAGCAAAGGGACCCGCTGGAGGTGCTGCCGTGGCCGAAGAGGCCAATGCTGTGAAGTTGCATTCAGAATCTAATCTTCCCTTCTTGCTTCTCTTTTTCCTCCTTGCTTTTTGCAGCAACAGAAGCTACTGAGGTAAGGACGGCGACATCAGCTCTCTGAGCACGGGGGGTTCGGGGTTGTGGGAGGTGAGGTCACGACTCACATACTCCACCTGTATCTCCAGGCTTCTCAGATCGATAGACTGAGCAGTCTCCATCCCTGTTCCATTTGTTCCTCCATGATGCCCTGTCACAGCCTGCAGCCCAGGAAGCTTTTGCCTCCTCTGGGGTCACAGAGAAAACTCAAACTTGCTTTTTATGAATGCCAGGCAAGGGCAGCGAGGCAATGCGTTCCGCTGCAGACACCACCCCCGCAGCTGGGCACCAGCTTCCTACAAGCAGGACACGCACAGCCTTTCACCGCTCTGCTGGGAGCTTGTACTGGGAGGACCTCCCTGGCCACTTCATCGGCCTTGCGCTCCTATTAGCAGGGACATAAACAGAGGTGGAACGTCTGAAACCTGCTCCACACTTCAAATTGCATTTCCCAAGCCTCTGATGCTAATTCCCTTTGTGGTATTTGCCAATAGAATTATAGAATGGTTTGGGTTGGAAGGGACCTTAAAGATCATCTCATTCTAAACCCTGTATGAAAGAAGAGTATCTACCACACCCTGGTGGTACTTCATGCATGGCACAGTATGTAAAAGCTCAAGACTGCACTGATGAAAGACACTTTCAGTGCTAGCCTGGACACCTCTGATCCTTTGCGTGTCATGTTATTTAGTATTTCTGTTTATATTCTAAAATGTGAGATAACAGTAATGCCTCACTCTTGCAGGTTACTACACAAGAAGATATATATGGTAGGTATTATTCCAACTGAATGTGAGTATTTGATGGGCTATACTGACTGCTGGAAAATAACACACACTTAACACAGATTAATCTTAAGGGAGAAATTTTAAATGAAGGCACTCGCCATAATATTTCATGCAAAGAAGAGTCTCTTGGTTTCGGCCTTGCTAAAAACCTCAGCTGTTACTTTTGCTAAAAATAGATCTGCTTAGACAATGTCCCTTCCAAAGGTTACAGAAAGCACAGGGGCCGTGTGCCTGTGCTTTTAGTGATGCCGAGACTCGCTGCATAACACTCAGAGTCGGCTGATTCTACTTGTCAGGCCCAGGAGTCCCTGACGCTGGGCGTAGCTGGGGACATCAGGCCGACCCACGGAACAGGAATGCTGTTCTGGTTTCACTGGTTTCACCATTTTTTTTCAAGAGGTCAGCATGTCCAGCAGCAAGCAGCAGGACCACTCTTCTTCCCCCCCCCCGGCTCCTGGTGTCCTGTGTTGGGTGTTTGGATGGGAATTGTGCGTGCAGAAGGAGAAGGGTGCTGAGGGCGCAGAGGGAGCCACACAGCTGCGGTCACTCGAGCAGGACAATGCAGCCTTACAGAGCCAAAGGTCCAGCCCTTAAAATGCAATGGCTGGGAGGGGAAAAAAAGAGAGAGAGGAAAAGATGGAAGGAGAACGGTTCTTGGGATTGGATTAATGCCAAAATAACCACAGCTGGGAGGTTCACAGGCTTGTGTCACTGAGCAAATATCTCCATGACTGAAGCCTGGGCCAGCTCTGAGTTTTACAGCGTTGCTGTAATCGGGGCCTGATCTGAACAAGCTCCTGGAAACTCCTCAGGTCAAACCAGGATTTGAATGTTCCCTGGGAATGAGAAAGTGACACTCTTGTATTTCTGTGCAGAATCTCCATCACCTACAGAGCCTGACTCCGAGGATGAAGTTATTTTTAACAGAATTCTGGAAGTTAACAAAGGTAATGCCATCAAAGCCCTGCCTGTAACGGGTCTCTCTCCGTTGCTTCTTGGGAGTCATGTGGGAGGTACAAGGTCTTACCACACTCTGTGCAAATATTTTTTCCTATTTTATGCTCCACTATGTAAGAGATGCCCTGAGACAGGCCGCTGGGACTGCTGTGTGGTATGCTGAAGCCCCACGGCATCTCAAATGTAAAAAGTGAAGATGATACCAGGTGTGGAGGCAACTGAACTACCCCAGCAGCTTCTTCAGCTTTAGCTCTCGATATCTTTGTCGTTCTTTGGACCTAAAAAGAGAACATGGATATTGGATGCTTTGATTTAACTACCTTTCTCCTGAACGCAAGCACCACTTGCATTCCGGTTCTGTCAGCTGGTCTTTCTCCCACTTCCCCTCCAGTAGTCATTCAAGAAGCTTCACTACTGGCTATGGAAATGGACACCAAACATTCCTACAGTTTTCCCTAGACAGCACTCACTTCTCATCTTGGTTTGCTTGCCTCCTTGGGTTTCCTTATTGGCACCTTTCTGGGCAGATATTTGATGCTGCTCCCTCAGTGTCACATGACGGATGACAAAATTGTACCAAAGTACAGCATCCCTCTCACTGCTGCTGCTGCTTTCAGTCATTCCCTGTCTTGCCTCAACCACTTCCAACAGCTGGAGCTTCCCACCTCTCCACTTAGCTAAGGACACAGCAGCCAAGGTAGGGAAGCAGGCATGTCCATCTAGCCCCACAGTCCATTCCTCATGCTAGCCAGGAGTAGAAGCTGAGGGAAAAATAGAGGAGGATGAGTAGAAAGCGACCCCTTTCCAAATGTGCTTATGAAGCACATCTACAGCTCAGATGTTTCCACCCTTTCTCTCTCACTACAGACAGCTCTCAGTTCTTGCAAGAAGGTGACATAGTTCCCCAAAGGCGTCGGAGTGCCATCAACTGTCGCCAATGCAATTGGCCCCAATCCAGCGATGGGATTGTTCGTGTTCCCTACGTCTTGGATCCTTCTTATGGTGAGTGTACATTTCCATGATTTTTATTTTTCTTAAATGGATTTTATTTGATAATCTTCAGGTAGAAACCTACTTGCAGTGACCTCACAAACAGCTGATTAAACCAGTTCTCAGGATTTATTTGTGCTGCGCAAGCACGTGCAAACTGTAAATTGCAAAGACCTGAACAGGACAAAGAAAAGAGATGTCATTTCCTTGAGAAGTTTGCATCCCTAATGTTTCAGGTCTAGTCTCTTGGAGACAAGAATGATCATCCCTCTCATGGTACCTGCCAGAATACCTGCTTTCATAGGGTGCACGCCTATTGCAGGGTGGTGTCAGTGGCCTGTTTTTCATGAGCAGAACATCTTCCCGTGGCTGTCTCCGAGTGTCCAATCAGACGATACATCAACCATCACCACTATAATTTAAAATGAGTAGTTGAGGGGAAAAAAAGGCTCCCACCTGAGTCCTTTTGGATAAATACCTGGATAGAGCCCATCTTGTACCAGGCTCTTAATATCGTAAATGAAATTCATTAATGAGCAAAGAGCAGGAGCGAGCCTGGGCTCATGTTTCTGTCCCTCGTTTACCCTGCTATTGAGCACATGGAGATTTTAATGGCACCTGCATTGTCCTTGTGTGACCCCTAAAATGAACCCTTTCTTCTCCAGAGGAGAGCCACATAAAGGGGATTCTTGATGCCATGGCTGAATTTGCAACACTGACCTGTATTAATTTTGTGAAGCGCAAGGCAGAACGTGACTACCTCAGCATTAAATCTGCTGATGGGTGAGTAACGAAAAATTAACCCCCTATTTCTACTTTCTTTTTCACTTCTTCATTACACTCATTCTGTGTGACCTTAGAGAGGAAAGAGGAATGGATCCAGAGAAGAAACTTTGTTTTATCTCAGTGCCAAGATATCCTCCTTGGATACCTTGCTAGTGCAAGGACTCAGCCGTCACGTCAGGGACCCACCAAAGACACTGACGTGATGCAGGTGGCAGGAAAGCACTGTTAAGGTGGACAGAATATGGAAGCTTCCATTTTCTGGGTGGCATAACGCCCACCTGAGCACAACATGCAACAGATCCCTGTAGGTCTCATTTGCAAGTTTCAAATTTTGCAGTTCCAACATATGGAAGCTGGCTGTCGAGGTCAGCGTTAGAGCCTGTGAGAGAATTGCTCAACACCCGCTAGCCAGAAAGCACTGCTCATCCTAGCTCCAGCTCCGATGCAGTGTTCAGTATTTTGGAAAAAACAGTTGTTCCTAAGGAGCTAAAGTCACTGTGTGCAGAAAGTGCAAAGGCAGGAGCCTCCATGTCAATGAAGGGCTTCCAGGAAGCTTTAGCCATGATCATAGTGTCTGTTGTTTCTATCCCATGGTCAATTTGGGCCATCTGTCACAGAGGACAGGAAGGAACCTTCTGCTCCCAGTAGACGTGTGTGAAGCGCGGTTCTCTGTACTGTCCCTTTGTCTGCCTGACAGTAACAATCCCCTGAGTCTTCTGTTGGTGTTCAATTCCTCCCTCAGCTGCTGGTCCAACTATGGGAAAGTAGGAGGTGGGCAGACTGTCTCTGTGATGAAAGGCGGCTGCATGTGGAAAGGAATAATTCAACACGAGCTGGACCATGCTCTGGGCTTTTTGCATGAACATTCTCGAAGTGACAGGGATAAACATGTCAAGATCATGTGGGAGTACATCAGCCCAGGTAAGTACCTTTGAACTCCTCAATGTAGAAAGCAGTGTAGATACATCCTACTGTTCCCAGCTTGTCCCCCCAACTAAGAAGGGAGAAGATAGGAAGCACACTCTAAGTACAATATCATGTATTACAGCTGACAGACCAGACTTCAAGAAATTTGAAAACTCCAGAAACCTGGACCTTCCCTATGACTATGCCTCGGTGATGCACTATGGCCCGTAAGTAGCAGCATGGCATTGATTTTGTTGGCACTCAGATCTTATATTAGGACTAGTTCCTCTAGTAACACTCTCCTAACTACTGATTTCCCCATTTCCTTCTCTGAGTCAGTTCCAACAAGACAACTCCCTAAGGTTAATTCATTACCCTTTAGCTTTCCGCTAAGGAGCCATTCATAGCCCTGCTCGGGAGCGAAGGAGGGCACCTTGAGATTGACTCTGCTTACGCTGGACATCTTAAAGCTATTTGAGCAGCACCTTGAGTCACAACAACAACTCGTGTGCGATCCTTATTCTCCCTCCAAAGCACGCCATTAAATCCTGAGAGAAGTAATTGCACTTACAGAATGTGATTTTTCATGGGTTTTATTTTGTTTTTTTCCAGATACACATTCACTAATACCACCGGGAAAGCAACTATTGTACCAATTCCTGATGAAACCGTACACATTGGACAGAGGCAGGGACTGAGCAACTTGGACGTGGCCAAAATCAACAAACTGTACAACTGCAGTGAGTATCTCAAGGCCATCCTTTCACCTCCTGCTCGGGTCCTGCACAGCGCTGCTGGTGCACGCCGCAGAGGCAGCGGCTCCTCAGCAAGCACTGTGAGACTGTTCTCCCAAATTCCTGGTACCCGTGAGGATTACTCTGGGAGAGAACGCAAAGGTGAAGCTGGAGGCACGTTGTGATTAGTGAGAAAATGTTTTCTGCTTCCAAACAACATCAAACATGTTCACTGTGGGTGGAAGTGGCCGCTCTGCAACCGGCCGGACTGCAAACCTCCTTGTACGCTTCACTGCAGTCATTTGGTTTCTTACTGCTCGGGAGACAACTCCCAACCCCGCAAAGAGCCAGACATCTCTGTGCCTCTTTGCAGTTTGTACTTAAGACCTAAGCCAATCCAAGCCAGTTGCAGGCTCCTCTGAACTAGGACGGTTTTGTGACGCTTTGTCTGGCTTTTAAATGCTTAAGCTGTTGTTCTAAACTTGTACGTATTTTTAACTCTCTAATATTAGCCTCTGCTAGAAGAAATTCTCCCATACGATCAGAGGATGTATTCAGTTGAAGGGGGGGACTAAAATGATGAATAAAATATTACCCCTTGAACAGAGAAAGCCCCAGTCCTTCTCCTAAGCTTAGAATTTAAGCGTTGCAGAGACATCGTATTTGCACTTGACTCTTCTAACATCACTTGATTTCCCCATCTCGGTGGAAAACAACATCACCAGCTGCAGCCAAGTGAAACCTCTCCCACTCTTCTAGAGGTGCAGAAAGAGATCCCTCACTAAGCTTTGGAGCTAATCGATAAAAGCTAATGCTTCTTCCAAACGCTGCTTTACTTTCCATTCTGACGCTGACACTTTGACATTACGTGAAAATTAGGAGACCGTGATTCCTCATTTTAATCAAGGTGTGCCAGCACTCTGAAATGAATGCAGGCACATCAGAAGATGGAGAGCAGCCCGTTCTGAAGAGACGGTAATTGCGAAGGAGCGGAAGCTCCTGCATGCCTGGCGCCGCAGCAAAGCCTGTTTCTTTCTCAGGTCGCTGCAGCACCATTCTCGACGCGGCGTCTGGGACACTGAGATCTGCCGACCACCCAAAGAATTACTCAGATAACACCAACTGCGTCTGGCTCATCCGAACCCGATCCAGAAAGGTAATCACAGGTTAATGGTGCTCTTGGAATGTGCCTGAACTTACTGCTTTCTGAGAAGCGTGTGGCATCTTGCAGACCAGCTGCCAGTAGGGTTTTTTCCATGGGAGAGATCTCAGACCAGTCTCTGGTGCTTCTTTGTGTCCGTAAGCCAAGTATGGGTTGGCTTACGGACGCTGCAGAGCTGTGATGTTGAGAAACCTCCCTGTGCTGGGCTTCAGGTTTGCAAAATCAAGATGAAGCTGTCTCAGCATTTTGTTACAGGCCTGTTCGATATGAACTCTGCAGCGTCAGGGGGTGAGAGGCAGGGCTGGGCAAGCAGTTCCCCTGGGGGCTGGGCCACAGCTTAGGTTGTGTCTGCTTTAAAGGCCACTCTATGCAAGAAGTCACATACACGGGTATTAAAGGCCACTTTTCTCTCCCAGATTTCCCTGCACTTTGAAGCCTTTGAGCTGTGGAAAACCAGAGACTGTCAGGGTGATTACGTGAAAGTTTATGACGGATCCAGCAAGTCCTCTGCAGTTCTAATGGACAAGACCTGTGGATCAAAGATACCCAGTGACATAGTTTCTTCCAGCAATCTTATGCTCATAGAGTTCATCACAGATGGTGCCGATACAGCTTCTGGTTTCCAAGCCACCTTTACTTCTGGTAGGTCTGAGAACAAGGAGAATGGCAAAGAAAAACAGTTTGTGTCAAATCAATGTATCGCCCCTCTGAAAAAGATGCAGTTTTTGATGACACGGTTCAGGGGGTGAGACAGAGCTGTGGTGAGCCAGGTCACTCAGCTCCATGGCAATATTTCCACAGTCAGGATCCCTGGAAGATAGCTACCTAAAATACATTCTCTTCAGTCCCACTTAATTAAGGACCACGGCCACAACTATACAAGTTACCACAGGCTTCCAAGGTAGCACATATCAGCTGGGATAAGGAGATGCCGGTGTGTGGAGCTGTAGCCTCCAGCAACCGGTGCAGTAGTGCAGCTTGCCTTGGGATGAAAGAAACCTCGCCTCTGTCATATGGCCATATGGCGTAGGTGTTTGCCAGGGGATATGAACAAGCACGCAGAGTTTGCATAAATCCACCAAAATGCAGTAATTTAACTGTACATACCCAAACTCAACAAGCACTTCTGCATTGTCTCTATGTAGTGTCTATTTCTGTCCGTTGTAGCTGTGGAAGGAAAGAAGAAAGTGGAAAAGTTCCCTGACACTTGGACAACTCCAACACAGTCCTAGTTGTTAGATGAAATATGATTTAACATTTACATATTTTATAGATAAGACAGTTTCTCCAGAGAGCTCTAAAAGCTAAATATCCTCTCTTTTCACTTACAGTGAGGACCAAGAGAAAACCTAGCGGCCACAACTGACTTAAGGAAGAAGAACCTATTCTGTGAATATTGGAATGATGTGTTTCCTACTTTGCTCCTATCCTGGCTTGGATCAGTATGAAATTTAATTCTATTAGGAATCAAAGTTTTTATCTTCCTGAGAAAGTTTGTTCCCCTAGCTCTATAAATGTATGAATTCTATACCTCCACTGTGCTCTTCCTTTTGTCTGCACAGTTAAGTTATTACCTCTTTCTATTTAACAATTGAATAAAAAGCTTCATAAAAAAAAAAGAAAAGTTTCCATTTCTGTTTCCTAGTTGTCCCTTGCAGCCACAGGCACTACTGGTGTGATCTCACTTCTTGGCCCCCTTCCTTCAGCCACAGGGTCTCTCTCAAGTACACCACCGACGTCATCGTTCAATTAGCTCGCTGAAGAAACCACCTCTAAACTCTACAAATTCACTTTATGATCTTTGCAGCCTTGAGCAGGAAAAGGTCTTAGATACAGACACTAGAGAGAAATATTTGACGGACGCTGTTCCTCAGCCCCTGCAAAACAAAATGGAGGAAATAACACTGCAAAGCCAGGATGTGCTGGTGGACCTGTGAGGACCAACGTCCTTGAGGGGCTGGGTTTTTTTGGAGAGAAATGAAGGTTTTCCCGAGGGTGATGAAAAGGCAGTTTCAGGTGATTTAGGTTCTTACGCTTGAAGGAAGGATGGTAATTTCAGCAGATGAGCTTTGTGAAAAGAGCTCTGAAATACTATTGGCAGTGACTGAGAATTTAATAAAGCTGTCATCATTCATGTATTGCTACAATAATTAAGAAGTTTTCTTTTTAAGGGAAAGTAAAGTAATCTGTGTTAAGAAAAAACAAAGTAAGTGGATGTTAAGACTTTGTGCTTTCCCCTTCTAATTACCCTGGAAGTGGAGCCGCTTCCCAGCCAAGAGGCAGTCAGCAGAGTCCAGGCTGCTTACGGTTTGTCTGCTCCCTGTTGCTCAGGGCAGGGGTAAAGCCGGTCACAGAGACTGAGCCAAGGTTCAACCCCAGCATCTGCCCCCTCGCTTGCCCCAGGGCACCTCTCCAGAGATACCAGCAGCCCAGGACAGTCACCGATCTCACCGAGCCTGGGCTCCCAGTCATCAGCTGGCGTGTACGGGGACAGCAGAACTGGGCAGCCCGTCTCTCTGTGTCCGGAAACGCGTTCAAGCCTAAGGAGTTTCACACCCCCCTGCTGTGACCACATGCCCCCCACCCCAGTTTCAATCTGAGGGTAGAAACCACCCCGTTCAGAGGGATCCTATCTCCACCTCTCACCCTTCAGCACAACGTAACCTTTCTCTCATGTTGGTGGGGGTTTCTCTCCAGCTCTGGGGACATGCTCTAAGCTACAGGGCAAGGGAACACTGCAGCCGGGAGACCTGTGTCATAAATCACACCTGAGATTGTTCCAGACCCACATCCAGCTGTTTCCACGTGGAAACCTTCACATATACAAAGCCTTCCAGGGATGGGGCAGAACATCTCTTTTAGGACACCAGCTCTTCCTCCAAACGACATCCATAGCAATCCAGCCAGGCCAGTCCTTGCGGAGAGATTCTTAACAGAAATACAAAGCTTGGCAGTAATGCCGCAGGGATGGAAACGCGCACGTGTGGGAAAGAGCCAGAAGAAGCAGCCGAACAAGGGTTACCGGAACAGCCTGTATTGATAACAGGGGACATCATTCCCACGACACTGTGCCCGAGGAGGATCATGGAGGAATGTGGAGCTCATGGCATGACCACAGGGTCTACGCTCCGTTCAGGGAACAGCAGAGATGACTTGTCAGTGAAGATCCTGCACTCATACGCCAGCAAGTTTGCAGCTGCTATAGGTGCCATTCCTTTTTCCTGTCACCCCAGCAGGAAAACGGACGTGTCCTTCCATAAGCGACAAGCAGGTGATTTGAACATGATGAGGCTCTTCTGCAGAATAAGGCTGTAATTCCCATGGTTATTTCAGCGGTGGTTCCCCACCCCCTGCCCTGGTCTGAATTCTTTGCTAGGCACTACGCAGACATAGGACAATGATACTGTCACCTTGAACCCCAGGCCCCCACTGGGGCCTTTGTGTTCTGAGTCCTGAAGCACACGCAGATGGCCTGGGCTGCCCAGCATCCTGCCACGCTGTGTGACAATACAGAGGGCGTGGGATCCCTCACCTACACCCTCTGCTCCTTTCTGTCTGGAGCTCCTTGCTCACCCCACTGCCTGTCCTTGTTCACCACCCTCATTCCCACTGAGCTGGCTGTGGGGTCTCCACAGAGCCGGGGGACGCATGCAGAGGGGTTGTGCGCAGGGAGCACAGACACCCCGGGGAGCCAATGCCCCGGGGAGCACACAAGCAGGAGAGGCTGGCCTGGATCCAAGGTCCAACGTTAGCAGTGTAGGTTCCCCTGAGCTCCGCCGGCAGCTGGACACGGAACTGCGTTCAGGACACATGCAGGACCCCCCGACAAAGCAGAG